>JADFUC010000095.1:0-72179 GCA_019722365.1 Lithospermum erythrorhizon | reverse complement strand
ATCCGTATCAAACAGTTCATCAACACTCCGTGAGATAGATACTCACCTCGGCTAGCTATATAAAACTTGCGCAATCACAACAACCGACCTTTCCCACGATCAACGCCTCAAACAAACATTAAAAAGTATAATTAATACTTATAATATACCACTACTAATCCAAATATTCTATATACTATATATTTAATTCTCATATTTACTCCCCAAAATAACCCAAATCCGAAAACCCATTATAATCTTATTCCAACTTAAGTCCGTAACTCATTTTTTAAAAATGATCAAATTCCACCTTACTAAGCTCAGCGCCCTAACGCTCCGATATTAACAACTAATCATCACATTTCTAACTATCTTTTAATCTCAAATCCACCACTACTCAACTCACAAAACTCATTTTATCCGAACATTCTCTAATCGCCTAAAAATCACAACCTACACCGAACAACCCTAATAAAAGTCCAAAGAGCACACTTCTATCATTTTAAAACCATTTAGAAAAAAGTCAACAAAGTCAACAAAGTCAACTATAATCCTCGACAATTTCAACCCCATAAATTGATTATTATCACCTCTTATACTAATAATCTAAGCCCGTATGTCGATTCTATAACATTATGCAAATGTCAAAGCTCAAGGTCAACTCAATATAACAAAAAGTCAACATCCTCAAAAGTCAAGAAATACTCCAAAAGATTCGAACTTTCTTACCTTAAAACGTAGAGGATGACTCGGGGAACTCCCTATAGAAATTTGTGACCAAAGTTCTCGCAAGCATTTAGAAGAAAATGTAAGAAAATTTTGAGTGAAATGGGGAGTGGGTTCGGCCAACTCAAGACGGTAGTTAAGAAGATGATAAAGATGATTAAGCATATGGATAACTATGAAATACCCTCATGGGAGTCCGTGCAAAATATCCCAAGAATTGTGCACTTTCTCGTTCGGTTTAGTTTCTCGTCTCGGTTTAACAACACAACTCAAACATAAACTTAACTTCTAACCCCAAATAATATTACAATAATGCTCATACGGAACGGGTTATTACATAAATCCTTCCTTTTCATCTCTTTAAAGTATCAAGATCATGTTTTGTTTTGTTTTATAATTGGAGAAATTTGGGGAAAAATGGTTATGTTGTTAAAGATTGAATCTTTATATAATTAACGGTGGATTAAAAACCATATCTTGTTATGACCGATATATTGGAATATTTTAGGAGTAAATCCTTGAAGAATAATCATATTATGTATGGGTTTGATTTTGTTTCTACTTGATTTCGGTTTTTATATAAGAAATAGAAAATAAATAGCAAATATGTCTCAAAAATTATAAAATTTCATTTTTAAATGAGTTTTGTCATAGGGAGTTGACCTATGAAAGAAAGTTTTGATTTTTTATGTCGCTTTTGTATTTATTATGATGTTTGAATTTACATGGCTATAAAGTTATGTGTAAAATATGAAATAAATATCAAACCTTTTGAGAAAAAATAGAAATATTACATTTGAAGTTTTGAAACTGCATCGTGAGTACTGAACAATCTTGGAGTGATTTGAATGTTTATTATTTTTGGTGATTTACCATTAAAACATAATTTTAAATCAAAAGAAAATAAATTGAGTTAAACAAGTGAAAAGTTATATTTTTGGCGCAGCTAAGGAAGTATAAGACGCAAGTTAGGTTTCAAAATTGGAAATTTATAAAGCCGGCTCGGCTATTTGTTTTGAATTATGAACGTTTAAAATGGCTGTAAATATATTCAAATGGAGTTAAAATGGTAGTAAGTAGTAATTGTAATTTTTGTGTAAGTGTTTGTGTTAGGCTGAGCGAAAGGAATAGCACTTGGATTAATCAAAGCAGGCTTAATATTGCTAGCCAAGGTGATGATTTGTTTACTTCCGTGAATGGTCAATTTGTTGATAATTGTGAACATGTTTATCTATATATTTTTGTGTTGATTGTTTGAGTATGATTAGTTAGTTGAGTAGTTGGGTTGTGTGTGGTGTTTTTGTGAAGTATGTTGAGTTGTACTATCCGGTATTGCCTTGTACTTCGGTATGAGTGTGGTGTATTTTTGTTCTCTTTGCACTTTTACGAGTATGTTGTTTAGCTTATATATCAATCCAGCATAAGTTTGAAGTAATTGCTTCACGCAGCAGATTTCAAATCAGGCAAATGGGCGTGGACGAGTTTATTAGCTTATTATGATGTTTCCATTGAGTATCATCCCGAAAGGCGAATGGTAGCCGATGCATTAAGTCGTAAGTGGAAAGCGTTAAGGAGTCGCTGAAATCTAAACGAAGCAAATTTGGTATTAATTTTGGAGTAGTAGCCGATGGCGGCTTTGCTGGGCGCTAAATAAGAGTTCTCGACTGCTCTTTCTCTTGATCGGATACTCGAAAGTGGCAACAAAAAAGATGAGAAGCCAAGTAAAGATAATTGAAGAAGTGAAAAGCGGAAGTATATCGGACTTTGCGCGAGAGACGCACGGAGCCCTTTACAATGCATGGTAGATTATTCTCGTGCCTTACTCCCTCGTGGAGTTAAAGAGGAAGATTTTGACTCCAAGCTCATAATGCTTCATATAATACGCATTACGGTGGTACAAAGATGTATAGAAATTTAAGAGCAAGTGTATTATGGCTCAAAAATGAAAAGAGAAATTGCTGAGTTTGTATCAAAATGTTTGACTCTCACAAGAAGTGAAGATTGAACACGATTATCCAGCTAGGTTGGCCGCAACCCTTCCTATTCTAGAGTGGACTTGGGAACATATTACGATGGATTTTATTTCCGGACTCCCGAGAACGTTGAGAAAGAATGATGAAATTTGATGATAGTGGGATACAATCGTCAAGTCGGCTCATTTCTTACCACCAAATCAACTCACGGTTCCGAGTAGCTAAGTGCTGATTGCATGGAGCGCCGGGGTATCCATCAGGTCGGATCGAGATGCTAGATTCACCTCCGTATTTGGAAAGCGATTTCTGGGCAGTCAATGGGTCGAAGGCAATTTGAGTACATCATTTCATCCAAAGTCGGATGGGCAATGGAGAGAAAAATTCAACATCGAGGATATGTCATGGGGCTTCGTGTGTTGAACTTCAAGAATTGATTGACGAAGTTGCCTAAGATGGAGCTCTTGCGCATAACAATAGCTCTTCCATGTCAAGACGACCGAGACGACACTCTGAGCCGCTGTGCGTAAATGGTAGGGACTCCAGTTTGTTGGAATGAAGTAGGAGATAGAAAAATATATGGTTCGGAGTTGGTGGAAAGGTCGGTGGAAAGAATAAAGTTGATACAACAGCACTTGAAAGTGGCGCAAGATAGACAGAAGATGTATGCAGATCATCGCCGAGTAGATTTAACGTTTGAAATTGGTGACAAAGTCTTCTTGAGAATATCCCCTTGGAAGCAGCCGAGACTGGGAAGAAGGGGAAGTTGAGTCCACTTATATATTGGTCCTGCATGAGATTTTTGGATGTAGTCGTCCGGTGGCTTATCGCTAGCTTGCCCATAGAATCGAGAGAATTCATAACGTGTTTCATGTGTCATTACCAGAAAAGTATATACCTGATTTAATCCCATATTATGTAGTCGCAACCAATTGAGGTCATAGACCTTACGTATTTAAGAGAAGCCGGTGAAAATTTAGATCGAAAGGAAAAGTGGTGTGAAATAAAAAGTTGTGGCCATAGTAAAGGTTTTGGTGAAACCTATATCCTACATCTTTTCGAAATAAAAAGTTAGTCATAAAATTTGTCTAATATGTTAACATGTAATTTATTTTTGAGTTTAAGAAAAGTTATAATTGGGCAAATGTGATATAACTTACGTGATAATGAGAGTAAGGGTCAAGTTGCTAAATCCAGACGAGTAGCAGAGTAAATTTCTGAGGACTTAAATTTTATTAGAAGGGTAGATCGAATAACCCGTTACGTTTAAACCTTTAAAAAGATGTTAAATATATCGCTTGGTGGTGGATCCGAGATAGTATAAATACCGGCACAAATATTAAATGAGTAGTATCAGGTTACACGGGTAATAATATATTTAGGATCATTTTGGCTATTAAATTTAATGTGATAAAAAGTGGAGAAATAAAGCACCATATCACTAAATCTAGACCTTAATCTCTTTACCTATATATATAACTTAACTCAAAAAAAAAAAAAAAAATCTTCTCATCCTTATCTATACCATCCTAGCCGCCCCCTCCATCTTCAACTTCATCATCTTCCATTTTTTTTCTTTGTGTGAAAGTTCTCACTTTATTCAAGCTTTAAGAGTTCCTACAATCATCTAAGCATCTAAGGTATATGATACAACTCTTAAACTCTTCCTTTCATGTCTTAGAACATCTAGATGATATGTTATGTTGTTTTATAATTTGAAAAGTTAGGAAAAAAATGAATATTATATTAAAGATTGAATCTTTATGTAGTTTATGATAGATTTAGAATCATATTTTTCATGACCGACATATTGGAACATTTTTAGGAGTATATCATTTATAGATATTATATATTATGTATGGATTTAATTTTGTTCCTATTTAATTTCAGTTTTTATATAAGACATAGGAAACAAATAGTAAATATGTTCCAAAAATGATAAAATTCTATTTTTAAGTAAGTGTTGTCATATGGAGTTAACCTATGCAAGAAAGTTTTGATTTTGAAGTTGTTTCATATTTATTATAAAAAATTTAAAGTTAAATGGTAGAAATGATATACAAATGGAAACAAATATAAATTTTGGAAATTTTAAAGTTGATTTGATATTTATTTTGAATTATGAGATCTAGAATAATAATAATCGGGATTTAAATGGGGAAAATTATATTTTTATGCTATAAAAATATTCGCGCTTTGTGCTAGACCATTTTACCACATTTTGAACTATGATCATTATTATACCGATCAGGAGATTATATTTGATCTTTATTCAGATTTAATAGATATAAACGGGAGGTTATTAAATGAAAAAGTAAATAACGCACATAATTACTTTGGATAGGAGTCGAGTCTCTAACCTCTATCGACTACCTGTAGATATTTTAGTTGCTTTTTGCTCGAGGCTTTTAGTACAAATCTCACGACGGGAACCTCATATATTATGGTTATATTTGGTATGTATTTTGTCATGTGGTTATATTGCAATGTATATCGTAGTTATTGAGATTGATGTTATGAGATTGTTGTAGTTGTTAAGTGATTATACTACGATCATGGGTGCTGTGCTTGTGGGCGCAAGGCCAGGTATTGCTCAGGGTTATGCCAGCCAAGGTATCTCTTTTCATGTGCTGATTTCACAGGTGAAATGTGATAAATATACATCGAGGGGCAATTTCGGATCGGAGAGCCAAAAGCGATATGCATATCAGGTAGCCCCAGATGTTTCTTTGGGAGGTTTCCAAGTATATGCATATCAGGAGTATCCTCGGTCGCGGAGGATCAAGCGATGTATATATATGTGTCGGAGATGCGTGGTATCGTGGATGTATGGTTGGTGGATGGATATGTGGATGGAGGTTTTGATTTTATGTATTTTGTTGGACTAACCATTGTTGATCAGGTTGTTTTATTTGAATAAATATTTGATTATATGCTTTTTTGATGGTTATGAATATATAAAGGAGTGTTATGTTGATCTCAGAAATGACGCTGAACAAGAGGTTACTATGTAATTTTGAGTAGTCAAGCCACAGAGTAGCCTTATTAATGTGTATACATATGTTCTTATTTATAAGTATGATTATATGTGGTTGATACTATTCATGGTATTTGTATTCACTAAGTTATAGCCTACTCCCCTATTCTCTACGGGTCGAATGCTTATGCTCAGTTTCTAGAAGCGATCGTTGAGGTTGCCGAGGAGCGGCATGCATGTGCCGCACAAGATCGTAGCGAAAGGCGCGGTGGCATGTGAAGTCCTCAATAGTCATTCTCCTATTAAGCTTTCCTCTTGTTATGTTTCTAGAACTATTATGTTGTATATCGAGGGTCATGTTTGACATATTAACACTATGATGTATCGGGGTCAAATCTACGCTTAAGCGATTGAAATGTGTTGCACATTTTACTTGTGGGACCTCGGAGATAGTATAAATAATTTCGAATAAAATCGACGCATCGAGATTCGAAGATATTAAGTGGGTAGTAGTTTATGTCATGGAAAATTTTACATTTGGAATCGGTTTCCTTGAGATTTAAGTACCGAAAGTGGAGAAATAAAAAATCACAACTGTAAGGCTCATAATTCATCCTTAATATCCTACCTAACTCTACTAATTCTTCATTCTCATCCACAAAACCCATTCCCTCTCCTTCCCCTCCATTCGGGGCCGACAATCTGTGAAAAGAGGAAAAATTCTTCCTCCATTTCTTCTCTTCAAATGTTGCTCAAACTCAAAGATTGTTGGTTGAATATCTTCCTTCATCCTAGTACTCTACGGTAATCAAGGTAAAAGAAAAGGTTGAATCTTTTGAGATATTTCAACAGTTTTCATGAAGAGTTGGACTTTTATTTGATTTTGTTGACCTTGGATTTTGGGACTTCAAAATGATACATACGGATCGCTCAGGCTTAGATTGATGATTGGGAGGTTGCGACAATCAATTTTGGAGGTTGAAATGTGTAGAAATTGATAGGTTGACTTTTGTTGACTTTTGAGGAATCGAAGCTTTAAAGGTTGAAATGCTATGTAAGATTCCTCAAAGTTTTAAGATACGTGAGTGGTAGTGATTATACTTGATTTTTAGGTCATGTATCGATTGACGAGTTGGATTTTTCAAGTTTCTTTAAATTGTACGAGATGCCATGACTTTTAATATTTGGTTTTTTGGAGTATAATTTGGATGCTGCCAGGTTGATTGCAGAGGATATTGTTGAGTCGGTTATTCCATAAGTCGAGATGTACTGTTTTGAATTAAAGCAAGGTTGATTATAATGGGTGAATTAGTTGGCGACGTATCAGGATTTATTAGAATGTGACTAAAGTGTTATTGTTGGGATAATAAAGTGACGCACTTCCAGTATCGAGTTAAGAAGTCGGGTAACTAGAATGTGTATTAAGTTGGAATTTTAGAAATGTATACCAATTTCAGATGATGATTACTAAAAGTTAATTGAAATGTGACGTGGTAAAATACTCAAGCCTAAATGACGTTAAGAAAGGTTGGTTCTACCTAAACGTGTTATAATGTATAATTTCTTTGAATACGTATCGAGCCGGACTCCAATACGCGATCACCCAGAGATTATCATTATGGCTTTTGGGCTCGGTGGTGAAAGTGACATAAATCTCACGATGGGAACCTCTTCTGCTATATATTATGTTATATATTTTGCATGTGTTGTCTCGTGGGGGACTATTCTCGATACGCGTTGTTTGCGGTGATTATGATTGATATTATGTGAAATTATTATTTATGATTCATGTTATGAACAATTGAGATTAAGGATTCATATAATGAGATATTAGTGATTATGATTTATATTACGGGATAGCCGCGGAATATGATTCATGTTATGAGATTACGGTACGCCACGCAAGGCCGCGGTAATTTCAAGGCCGCTAAGTAATGCCAAGTCGTACGTGTTTTGATTGCTTTGTGTGTTATTTGCGGATAATGCAATTCCCGACTGTGATATTTGGGCGCCAAGCGCTGCGATATCGCGCGGGCAAACACGGATCTCGTGGAGGCTCTCAAGGAGCATGCACATCGGGAGGGGCGTAGCCTCGGTCGGGTGATGGAGGCGAGGCCACATCCGATTATTTGGAGGTGGATTCTCATATGTGTGCATATTTGGAGCAATGGGATTCCTCATATGTATTAATCAAGGGAGGTGGATTCCTCATTGTTTATTATTCAGGAGTGTGAATTCTCATTTTTGACGACTTTGATGATTCTTCTTTGTGTGTTGAGACTGTCCTTAAATGAATATGCATATGTTATATATATAAGGGGTATGAATATGCGATGTGATCAAATCTCGTGGTATTTTTTATTCACTCATATCTTTATAGCCGACTCTCTATTCTCTCTACGGGCGGGCGCTTTTATGCCTGTGTTTCTAAGAGGCCGATCAACAGGTTGTCGAGAAGCGTAATCTGATAGGGTCGCTGGATAAAGATTGTATGCGAGGCGACACTGCATAAGATCCTCACCATTCTTTTCCTCTTGTTATATTTTCTAGCATTCAAACTTTGTATACTGGTAGGTCGGTAATATGTTGTATCGCGGAAGACATGTGTATTGTGATGGTTGTATTATTCAAAGCGATGTGTTTGCTGGTGACACGTTTGCAGGATGTATTGTTGGCCACCACGATGGACAAAAGTATTATTATTATTAATGTCAAATGAAAGTTTCTTTTTTACGTTGTCATCCATCGACATCGGTGACTGGGTGTACGTATTGTTGGATGACCTTAACTCGTATGGCTGACTGGGCGGATCGTTATAATTTTGTATCGTAAGTTCAGGTTCGGCATTTTGGCTGTCTCAGCAGCATATGCGTGCTTCAGGTTATAGTTGCTGGAAGTTGGCTATATTTGAGTCTTCTCAGGAGTCTAAATCTTCTTCTTTCGTCGATCGCTGACTATCGAGGATGCCACCTCGGGAGATTTTCATTTAGCTACGTATGAGCACCGGGTAGGGGAAGGCCGAGATGAATCGTAATCATGAGCCATGTCGACATGTGTCTCGAGGCGGTTAGTAAATTTTGATTTAATACACACTTGACGACAAATGCTATATGGATAACTAAGCTGTTACTGCGATGTGAACTCAAGGTCGAAAACGTATGAAAATGAGATGCTAAGATATCGATAGATTTGTTGGAATTTGGCTGAGAAAAGAGATGGCATGTGATGTTGAAAGGAATCTATACTGCCTGAGTAGAAGTTGTTAAGTCAAGTCAACAGGTAAGTATTTATGTAAAATCTAAGAGCAGCAACTGCAATTGGCGGTATAAGATTGCTGGATCCCTTAGACGCGTGAAGCTACCGCGCCGAAATAATTGGTGTGGAAGAGTGTCGCGGCCAATTATGGTGGTCGACCCAAGTGTTAGAGTGAGAGAGAATTTATTTAGTCAATATTATGCGACGTGATCACTGGGAAGACGGCGAAGTTAATGAATCTGTTACCGGGGCTGTGGAGTGTGAATATGAGGCAAGAAGAGAATATGCAAGTGTCGTGAATAGGTTGATATATTGGAAATTCTATCTCACGGATACTAAGTGAATCGAGGATGTTTAAAATGGAAAATTTTTGCCGCAAAACGTGTCAAATTTATCGAAAGTGGTTGTAATGAGGTTATTGATCATCTAGACGCATTGAACATGTTTGTACATCCGAAATATTGGAAAAAAAATTTATTGGTGAAATTAAGTGTGTGGGAATACTGTTACCGTATATAAGTCGAAAGCTAACGCAGAATCTAGAAAGCGTATCGGGGATAAGAATGAATATTTTAGTTGATTTTCATTAAGTGAAGTTCTAAGTTGCTTAAGTTTTGAATTGTCGCTTGGAGAATAAAGTGGAATAAATGAAAATTGGGACTCGAGAGAAAGAAAAAGATGTTTAGTAGTACTCTACACAAACTATTTAAGCCAGATGGAAAATCGATAACGACGCGGCGTAGTGAAGTCCGAGGGAAGGAAGAATTGGCAAAAGAAGAAAGTAGTTGATATATCAATTGGCGGACTTTAGGAGAAATTACTGTGATGAAATATAAAGTGTGACCTTGCGGAGCAAAGATATTAAAAAAAAAGACGAGACTAGTCAGTGTCTCAAAGTGCGTTATGTATCAAGTTAAGTACGAACTATTCTTTCCTAGATAATAAAACTTCAGACTGATGTATACTATTGATTAACTTCATGAAATAAGGGACGTTAGCCGAATTCATGATGGGACATTTAAAGTCATTTATAAACAGTGGGAAATTTTGTGAATTACGGTAACATGATCGAGAGATTAAAGCCGAAACGAGATTTTTGGTGGTTTTTAATGTACGATAAAAGTGTATAATCGCATTACGATGAAACGCGGAAGCACGGAATAACCAATGGAAGGCATTTAATCGAAGGACAAAGATGAAATTATTATATAAACGTGGTGATAATAGAAGGCTCGGAATAAAGATTTAATTAATGGTGCAATTTGCTGTTCGAGTAGCGGCGAAAAAGACATTTAGAAAAGGAATGGCGATTTCTTTTCTAAGATTGAATATATTGTATGCACTATATATAAAGAAGAATGTTGATTTGGGAAATTTGAATTTTGTTGGGATGAAGCCGAGTAGAGTTACAAAAGAGGTGAATCTCATAAAATTGGTGACAAGTGACGAATAAATGGCTAAGAAGTGTTAAAGGTTAAATGGAATCAAAGGGTACGGATTTGATTTCTTCTTTCACAATGGGAGGACTACTTACATTCATGCTTATGGGAGTAAAAAATGTTTGGATATTATATCATTTCCAAGATGTTGATAACCTATCAGGTTCCTCATTCAAAGGTCGAGGATAAATTTTTCGCAAGGACGGGTCGAGGTTATAAGTGAATTCTCGTAAATTATAAGATTTGAGATACCGCTCGCTCGAGGAAGTTGACCAATAAAGGAAAAATTAGCGGAATTAGTAATGGAATATCAATGGATTCGAATCTCGCCATAAAGAGAAGTTACCACGGTTGATTTTATTAGGTCATAAATGGACATTTATTGTTTGAAGAATAATATGATGGAAACTTTCAATGATGGTGGGATGCCAATGTTAGTTCTAAAGATTCAATTAATGGACTACCGAAGGTGTATGAAGCTGACAACCCGGCGGGACAATGGAGCAAGAACAAGTACGATAGAATATACATATGTCGCACTAACGAATCATGAGGATAATTTGGCGGAAATGGAGCTCGTCATGGGTGTATAAGCAATGTGAGACTTTGGTAGTTTTGAGGTGTATCAGGATTTGAGAATAATCGGGTATCACGGTAGGTTACGCAGGTCGGCTGACTTGAAAAACTCTGTAGATACCGAGAATTCACACTTGGGCGATTCTCTCGTCACGTGAGTCGAGACATGCTTAATAAGGATGATAATTGAATTGTTAGGAGTAGATCTACAAGTTTTCCCCGTAGCGTTTTCTAGTTGAATCATGATATAAGGCGTGGTACCAATTTTGGCTGCGGAATCCATCAGGTGATTCTCGTGAATTTACAATGGTCATGGTGACGCCGTAGTCGACGTTAAACGCCGTTGCTGGGTCAGTAACGATGAAGCGAGGTTAGACGCCAATTAGAATACAAAAGTGGAATTCATGAATCTCGCGACAAATAGGCGAAACGTTACGTGTCGATCTAGTATGTAGACCTTATCGGAAAGTAATGATTATCAGACAGGATATAAGACGATTGGTACGTAAGACCCTCGAAGCTATCAAAGATGATAATTTAACTAAGAGGAAAGCTAACACGGTAATAATAATCTCCAAGCCGCAGTTAGGGATGGTACCATCGAAGCTATCAAGAAATAAGTTGAATTCGATATTGTTGAAATGGACGGAGGAAAGGAAAAACACTCACGAAATGACGGCTAACTCGAGGGAAGAATGAAGCTCGATATAACTACAATTGAGAACAAATAGCCGAGGTATGTAGAATGATGAAATAAGTAACATCGGGTGAATCCCTATAATATAGCTAAGTTTAAAAGAAACGTAGGATCCGTGAAGTAATTTGAGGTATGAAGAGGTGATTTACTCAAGTGGAATACAAAAAGTTGATCGTGGGTGTTAATGTCTAAATCATTATGAGTAGAAGCACGCTGTCGATAATTATTTATATAAAAAAGTTCGGAAAGAGGTGTGAAATTAATGAGGAGTAATGGGTGATTTGCAATGTCCGCCTAATGTAGAAACCGAGACGTTAGAGCGAATATACGCAAAAAGGGATACGGATAGCTATCGGGCTAGTAATAAGTTGTTATGACAAGGGTTACTTCAAACAGCGGTGTGAATGATCGGTCGATATTATAGTATGGATGATATATATATATAAAGGCCATGTTGTTGGAATTACTTCATGCTGGAAATCGGATGTTGATAAATCGTAGTAAGACCGGAAATATACGAGCGCACGTTAACCTAGTGGTATATATATGCTATGGTGAAATTGGAGATGTTGGATAGCTTTATGGTTAAGATGTTGGCCGGTATGACATGGTGTCGATATATAAAATAAAATGACGGCTTAAGGGGAAAACACTATATCAATTTTGCATACGACGAATAAATCACGGTGGTACGAAACGGTAAATGAACGTATATGAAAGTTGTAATGCGATAATGTATCACGAAGTTGGTGATGTGGATGCCATATACATAGCCGGTGACTAATATGTGCAAATTTGTTAAGGTGGATAAGGACTATACTTATGAAGTGGTGTTTTTAAAAAAGATACGCCAAGGGAGTATAAGTGAAACGACGGTGATTGGTGACGCCGCCAAGTACACATTAGTTGTACGTCGGGGAAACCTCGGGTGTATTTATTGTATGTATGATGCCAAGATAATCAGTAATAAACAATTTGATGAGTGGGGTTTTGATAAGAGAATTTACTTGCACATTAATGAATCTGATAGTCAATAACGAGGCGATATACCCACACAAATTATGAGTGTGGATACGGTCAAATCGGTGATACGGATATTAGATTTGAGCTGGATATCGATGGTTGATTTATGATATTGATAACATGATAAAATATGAGTTGATAGTTGTTGGTGTAATATAAGATAAGGAGAGGACGATATATCATAGTTGGGTCAGATACGTATGGTATGATTATGATATGATTAGATTGTATAATATCTAGTCAGTAAAGAAGTTAATATTCGTGGTATGTCAGGAATGTATTTACGAGGTACTATGCGATCTCTGAAATCAATGACTATGTTGGGAGAATGTGATTGGGTGACAAGATGTCATGATATTCGTAATAAGAGCGTATTGAAAGGTGAATTGAGATGATAAAGACACAATCGAAAGTTTTCTTTGAGGTAAATTTCGAGGATCAAATTTTATAAGGTGGATGTAATGAAATAAATCTGCTACGCTTTAAGCCGATCAAATGTGTTGCATATTTCGTTTGTGGGACCCGGAGATAGTATAAATAATTTCGGAATAAAATCGATGTACCGAGACTAGTATTATATGAGTAGTAGTTTATGTCATGGAAAATTTTACATTTGGAATCGGTTTCCTTGAGATTTAAGTACGGAAAGTGGAGAAATAAAATCGCGAACCAAACGGGGCCTTACACCATCCTAAATATCCTACCTAACCCCACTAATTCTTCATTCTCATCCACAAATCCCATTCCCTCTCCTTCCCCTCCATTTGGGCCGACACCTAGAAAAGGAGGAAAATTTTCTTCCATTTCTCTCTTCAATTGTTGCTCAAACTCAAAGATTGTTGGTTGAATATCTTCCCCTCATCCTCCTCTACGAATCAAGGTAAGAAAGGTTGAATCTTTTGAGATATTTCTTGAGTTTTGAAGAGTTGACTTTTATTTGATTTTTGTTGACCTTGATTTTGGGACTTCAAAATGATACATATGGATCGCTTCCAGCTTAGATTAGATGATTAGACGTTATGACAATCGATTTGGAGGTTGAAATGTGTAGAAATTGGATAGGTTGACTTTTGAGGAACGAGTTTTCAAAGGTTGAAATGTTATAGTATCCTCTAAGCTTTAGATATGTGAGTGGCAGTGATTATACTTGATTTGGGGTTGAACCTGTATTGATCGATCGCTTTCGACTTTTTCTAAGTTTCTTTAAATTGTACGATGATGTTAAGGGATCTCATTATTTGGTTTTTTGAGTATAATTTGGATGTTTTGAGGTTGATTGGTAGAGGATATTTGATGGAACAAATTATATACTCAAGTAAGAGCACGAAATGCGGTAAGAGTACAAAGGCTCAAGTGGCTCTAATCCACTCCAGGAACTTGTTTACTTAAATTCAATTATAATTGTAAAATGAAACCAAGTATTAGAATCGATTGTAATGAACTAGCAAACTTAAAACTAAAAGTGTAATTGGGGTGCGATAAACTTATGAATAAAAAGGGATTACTGTGGGTATCGACTTCACCTAATGCAGTTATTCTCATCCAAATAATAGATTTATCAACACTGGGTCCAATTTCTCGTTAGTTCGGTATAATCGCTCGGGTGGCGGGTTCACCGAGTAAGTTCTCGCTTAATTAATCTCCTATGTCACTAGTAAAATTAATTAGCTAAAAACCCGAAGGAAGGAAATCTATTTAACCAATTAACGTGGTTGCACACTTCCTCGTGATAACAACCCACTAATTAACTAATCAAGTGATCTATTATGTCTTCCTTTCGGCCGAGGGTTACATAATACTCAGGGATTCTCATATAAAAGAATTGGCCAGATTCTAAAACAATCGAATCAAATTAAGTTCAATGATTAATACTAGTGCAATTATAATAACTCCAAAATCCGGATAGAAAAATACACTGTCAAGGCTACATCAAAACCCCCAGTAATAATAAATTTAGCTACTACTCATACCTAAAATAACTTTGGTTATACACCCAACAATTCAATACGTCATGCATGCAACATAAGTCAGGTGGTCTTTCACATGGTTGTAACGGGACTTAGGTGTTAAAGGTAGGAAACATTTTGACTAAACATGAGGATTATGAAATCTAAATAAATTCACATACTCTCACCATATCCACTACACAACATGTAGCCCTCACACATTTTGGCTTACTTATTCCTCATACCCGACATACAACATCTTCTTTTTCAAACTACTAGACCCCCTCGAACCGAAACAACACAATAAAAAACAAGCATTTTGTTCCTTTTTTTTCTTTTGTTTCTTTGTTTTTTTTCTTTTTTTATTAAGTGTCTGAAGAAGATTTCTCATTGATAAAAACTCCCCCACACTTAACTCTTTGCATACACCAACAAAAGAACACTTATTCAATAATGCACATGGTGAATCTAAAAGATATCACAATCCTCAAGTAGGTTCAAAAGTTGGATAATTCATAAAATCGGCGGCTCTAGGCCTCGTCTTCCAACGAGGTTTAAACAACAAAGAGGTCCAACATGCTGTCAACGGGCTTACTGCGGATTAACACGAGGTTGGCTTTATGGGAAATAGTGGGATAATTTCCTAAATTGCCTCCATCATTCTTGGTATGCATGCACACATTCAAAATAAAAATAAGGGTTCAAACAAGTTCAAAAATTGAATCAAGTAATTTAGCATCACACATCAAAGAAAATTTAAATAATCAAGGCACAACAACTCACAAAGGTATATAAAGTCATCCACTATCTCAGAATCGGAATCCTCTCTAACAAAGATTAGTAAATCATGCAAAGGCGACTTTAAATATACTCAATCAAAAAGTTCATAACCTTTTATCCAATCTACTAATGTCCCTCACATGCATCATACACTACACCATCAACGAAAGGATACACAATAAATACCCAAAGACAAGTTTTACGTGACTCTCACCAATTAACATGCACTTTAGAATACACAAATGTCAAGTCCATCCCCCACACTTAAATTTGACATCGTCTCCCCTAACGCGATACATAACACCCACACAATAATTACAACCCGAACACTTTATAATAATAGAACAACACAATAAGTAAAAACAAACCGAAAAATAACAACACAATAAAGAAACCGAAAATAAAACAAAGCCAATTAATACTCTAACACATACGATAAATAATACCGAAAAATAATACTAATAATAATAATAAAAAAAAAATAAAAAAACGAAATAATAATAATAAAAAAATAGAAAATAAACCTAAGGCGGCAGCGGTCGCCGGAGTGGTGGTGCAGGGGTCGGGCGGATTTGAAGCGTGAGTTGGCGCCGCAGGGATCGGGGCTGTAGGTCGTGCTGCCGACCTCGCGAAGTCATGATGTAAGAGGGGGCGAAATCCTACGGACTGGGAGTGGAACTCGCGGGAAAAGCGGGCGAACTGGGCGGATTCGGGGAGTGGAACGACGCAGGAGCCGCGACAGGAGTTGGGCGACGGAGCTATGGTGCCGACTGGGAGTGAAAGGCGATGCGGGAGCGCAATGGCTGAGCGGAGTCAAGTTGGATCGGAAAAGAAGGGGGAAGAAAAAAAGAAAGTGGAAAAGGGAAGCGGGGGCGGGCGGGCCGATGGGTCTTGGTTGTTTTTAGTTTTTTTTTTTTTTTTCAAAATTAATTAAAAAGGCTCCCGACCAGCCCCCTCAGTGGCTAAATTTGGGCATAATCCTCAAATTAGTTTCAATCACTGGGGCTAAATTTGGGCACAATTCCTAGATTAATAAAACAATAATAAAATGAAATTACACTAATACTACGATGGGTTGCCTCCCACCAAGCGCCGTATTTAACGTCTGAGCAAGACGTAGTTACCTCAATCAAGGTACACGAAAGCTACCACCACTTCTACGAGCACTCCGACACTCGCTCCTCCTTCACATAGAGCGCCCAATCGACGCTAGCTTCTGGCATTTAAAAAACTTTCAACTAACGCTCGACTCGTAATTCTAACTCCTGAAATTGCCGCTGCTAAAAGCGGACGACGGTAGTGTTTGTTTCTTTCAAAGACGATATCATTCTTGACAACTTCCTTAAGCTCAAATTTCTTTTGCAATTTTCTTATCTTTTGTCCAAAGTTAATACAACAACCAACGGAAGTGTAATGGAAATTTCAATGCATTTTTATCACAAAGTTAAATGCTACTTTCAAAAGTATCTGTGCTCAGCTCATCAACTAAAAAACAATCATTAACCTCAATATATAAACAAATGTTAAACACGTAAATATTAATTGTTTGATATAGCATGCTCATGGAAATCTTCCCATTACGTACATCAATAATAGTATTAGTTGATGCCATAAAAGGTCTCCCCAATAAAATTGGAGTCTCATACTTACTAACCTGCAACTTTTCTGTCTCAAGCACAACAAAGTCGACAGGTACAATAAGTTTATCAATTTGAACCAAGACGTTCTCTAATATACTTTCGGATGCTTAAGTGAATTATCAGCTAATTGTAAAGTCATGCTGGTTGGTTTAAGTTCTCCTAATCCCAATTTTTGGTACACAGAGTACGGCATAAGATTGATACTAGCACCTAAATCCAGCATAGCTTTTACACCTTTTAAGTCCCCTAAATTCATATCTATAATGAAACTACCTGGGTCCTTGAACTCGGTGTTCTCAACTCGCCCTACTCATCGCAGATCACATCTCTCGACAATCTCTAATTCTTTCATTAGGCTCATATTTTGCCTCTTTACCAATTAGTTCTTTAATGAATGTGGCATAAGAAGGATATTTTTAGGAACGTTTAAAAGAGTGTAAATTGAATACGGACTTGCATGTAACATATCATGGAAGTTCTAGAAAGACTTATCCATTTTACTACGAGAGCCTTTTTAGAACGGTATCAGCGGAACATATACTGGTCAATTCACCTCCTCGATCTTCTCCTCATCTGAGCTAACCTTCATCTGATTCTCTTGTCTTTTCTCATCTTTCTCAACTCTCTTGTCTCCACGAGCCCAAGATCTAGGGAGCTTCCTTTCCACCTCATAGTCATGATGGCATTTGCTGCTCTAAGCTGATTCCAAAAATTCCCTAGACTTCTCAATCTCCTGATTCTGCAAATCCATAAACGATATGATAGATTTGCCTGCTCAAAGCTGACTGAAATCTTCCCAGCTCGCTTCACAGCCTCCGCCACTGGACCTATCCGAATCTCTAACTCTCGATTGATGCACTAGTGTTCGATTATGTGCTTCCCCGATTCCTAAGCATTTTTTGTAAGATTTGGATCGAGCCGATTCTCCACCCGTACTCTACCAGTATCATTGCACGGATATTCACTTGCCCCTGGGTTGCCCTCTTCATTTTCCATGAGAAATTTGGATGATTCCTCCATCCCGGATTATAGGTGTTTGAATAGAATCTCATTCCTCATTCTTGAGTTGTACTCTGCTCATGGAATTTGCTTGTTCTCGACATCTCGCCGACAACCCCTACGAATACATATCGCACTCGTGACAGACGATCCGTGTAAACCTGGTAGATAATCGCCACTTGCCTCGCATGGATGCCAACCTGCCTATCCATCAATGGTGGAATTATAATTTATTCCATGTGTACTCCTCTAGTATTTCTCCTAACTCCTCTCGCAAGGAATTATTAGCTAATGATTCAAAAATATCTCGACCCTTCCAATCGCCTTGCATCGAGCGCACCTCCTCCGCCGCATTGTCAACCATCGCTTGATGTGCGGTGAGTCGTACTCATCATAGAAATATGAGTGTTGTAGTTCATGTGGTAACATATGACGGGGACACTCAATCAATGTCCGAAACGATCCTGCATGCCCTTACGAGTTACTCATCATCATCTTTAGTGAAATTCGAACCGCTTTCCTCAGCCGATGCACCTCCCTTTTGCGTATGTATAGAACTTTGCCACAAACTTCTCATGCATCTCCTCCATGTATGAATGTATCGAGGAGGTATAGACAAAACCACCTATGGGTCAGCATCTTTTCAAGGTATACGGAAGCATCTTTTAATTTCCCGAGACTCACGTGTTACTCCATTATTGGGGAAGACTACCTACCATTATCCTGCAAAACTCATTCAAGAATGTCACGGTCTTCAGTTGCAATCCCATGAAAAGTTGGCAAGTTATGGTGCTGAAAGCTCTCAACTAAAAAATCACTTCTTAGTTGCATCATCCGTAACGACGCAAGATGGACGATCCACCACTCCCCGGCAGCCGACTCGGCCTTTCATTTGTCTTCCCTCGGCTAAGCTGAATCGCCATTATTGTAGAATTAGAACTTTGATACCTATTTCTTCCAAGTTTGTCGATATTGTCGCTCAATGGTAATAATCAGACCCAATAAACGCCGACTAAACATGCACTCGTAAAATTCAACTCGAAACAAAAAGATCAAACAACAACCAAAAAAAAATAATTATAAAAATAACTTAAAAATTCAAAACAACTACAAAAATTTAAATAATTCCTAGATCCCCGCAACGGCGCTTTTAAATTTGATGGAACAAATTATATTCCTCGGTAAGAGCACGAGTCGCCAGAAGAGTACAATGGGGCCAAGCAAGTATACCTAATCCAATCGAGGAATTTGTTTACTAAATTAATTGTAATTGGTAAAATGAAACTAAGTATTAGAATTGATTGTAATGAACTAGTTAAACTTAAACTAACAAAGCAATTAAAAGGACAAACTTATGAATAAAAAGTGATTACTGTGGGTATCGACCACCTAACAAGTAGTATTCTCTATCCAAATAAATAATAGATTTATCAACACTAGGGTCCAATTTCTCTCAAGTTAGTTCGGTATAGCGCTCGGGTCGCTGGTTCACCGAAGCAGCCTCGCTTAATTAATCTCCTATGTCACTAGTGAAATTACTCAGCTAAAAACCCTCAAGCGCAAGGAACTCTCACGTAACCAATCAACGTGCCGCACACCTCCTCCGTATAACAACGCACTACTCAACTAATCGCTTCTATCTATTATGCCTTCCTTTTGGCCGAGGGTTACATAATACTCAGGGATTCTCATATAAAAGAATTGGCCAGATTCTAAAACAATCGAATCAAATTAAGTTCAATGATTAATACTAGTGCAATTATAATAACTCCAAAATCCGGATAGAAAAATACACTGTCAAGGCTGGCATCAAACCCCTAGTAATAATAAATTTAAATTTACTACTCATATCAAATAATTCATAAATAATATTCTTTGAAAGCAAAAATTAACTAGAGTATGAATAAAGAGTAGAAATACTATCACCTCAACTAATCGATAGAGTAAAAAGAGTATAATAAGCAAACAACCGGCTGAAGTCGCGTGATGCCGAAAACTCGCCGAAGAAAAGTGAATGAATTACCCCGCCGCCGCCGATATGAATGAATATTTAATATTCAAATGCCTCGCTTGACTTTATATAAGTAGTAGGTTAACTCCGTATTTTATTATTCCTCCGATGTATAATTCCTGCCACCTTTTCTTTCCTTTTTTCGACGACTGTTGTCCACTCTTCCGGAAAATTACATGACTCGGCCCGCAAATTCTTTAGCCTTTTCCTGTCTAAATTAGCATATATTTCCCAAATAATAATAAAAAATACCTAATCACATAATATATAATATTTCACAATTAAACAATCAAAAACAACCTAATTATGAGTATTAAAGTACCCAAAATCAACCTAAAAACTATGACAAATATTCGGCTAATCAATATTGTTGAGTCGGTTATTCCAAGTCGAATTGTAATCAAGGTTTTCAATTAAAGGTTGATTATAAAGCGGTGAATTAGTTGGCGAATATTGTGATTTATTAGAATGTGACTAAAGTGTTATTGTTGGGATAATAAAGTGATGACCGAGTATCGAGTTAAGAAGTTGGGTATTTAGGATAGATTTATTACTAAAAGTTAATTTTGAAACGCGAGACGCTGTAAAAATACTGGGTTTAAAATAGATGTTAAGAAAGGTTATTCCTACGGAATGTGTTATAATGTATAATTTCTTTGAATAGGAGTTGAGCCGACTCAATACGCCGACTACCTGTAGATTAATATCATTATGGCTTTTGGCTCGAAAGTAAGACAAATCTCAATGCATGGAACCCTTCATATATATTATGTTATATATTTTCGTGATGTGTTGTCTGGGACTATTCGACATGTGTTGTGTGATTAAGTGATTGATATTATGTTGAAATTGTGATTTATGATTTATATTATGAAATAATTGAGAGTATGATTCATATAACGAGATATTAGTGATTATGACTTATATTATGGGATACCAAGATTATGATTCATGTTATGAGATTACGGTATGCCAATGCAGTCGCGGTGTACTGCGGTCGCGCTGCGGGTCGCTGCGCATGTGTTTTGATCGCTTGTGTGTTATTTCTCATGGATGCAGCTGTGACCCCGAATCGGCGGCTCGGGGCGCCGCGCCGCATATCAGGCTGGGTACTGTGGGATTCGTGGAGGCTCGGTGCGTATATGTACATCAGGGTGTACTGTCGGGAGGGATGGAGGTGGAGTGCCTCATCTAATTATTTAAAGGTGGATTCCTCATATGTATATTATTTGGAGGTGGATTCCTCATATGTATTATTTTATGGAGGATTCCTCATTTGTTGGTTATTTCCAAGTGGGAGGTGGATCTTCGCTTGTTTACTATTCGTGGAGTGAATTCTCATTTGACGACTTTGATGACTTTCAGGTAATGTAGATCGCTTCCTTTAAATGAATATGCATATGTTATATATATAAGGCATTTAATATACGCGACGCGATCAAATTGCGGGTATTTGTATTCACTGCCTTTTATAGTCAATTCTCTATTCTCTACGGGCGGCGCCTAATGCCTAGCTTTCTAAGTGAGGTTTATCACGAGGTTGTTGAGAAGTCGCATCGGGACAGTCGGGCGCGATTAAAGATTGTACGCGAGGCGATGTTGGCATGTAAGATCTTCAACAATCCTTTTCCCCTTGTTATGTTTTCTAGCATTCAAAATTGTATAATGTAGAGCGGTGTAATATGTTGTATCGCTGAAGACATGGGTAATATGGTTGTATTATTCGAAGTCGATGTAAGTTTCGTTGTGATACGCTCTTCATATTGGGATGTAATTGTTAGTTCACCAATACGGACAAAAAGTGTATTATCAAGTATTAATGTCAAATGAAGTTTTTATGTTGTCATCCATCACCCAAGGGATTTTGGCGCATGGCGCTTAAGTCATTTAATCTTTAACTCGTATGCGCCGACTGGGGCGGGTCGTTACATGTATATCAAGACTATGTTGTGTATTGTTTGGTTGTATTATTCAAAGTTAAGGTATGTTTATGTCGATAATGGATTTGTGCTGGTAAAATCGTTAGTTCACCACGACGGACAAAAAGATGTATCATATTATTAATATCAAATGAAGCCATTTTGTATTGTTATCCATCGACGACGTAATACCTTGCATGTTGGTTTACGATCTTAACCTCAGATACTAAACAATACATAGCTAATGATGAAATTGTTCTCCGAGGCTTTATTGTATTGTAATAATTTTTTGAATGTTTGTTTTATGTCACTCTTACCTTTTGCCATTTCTATGAACTTTTTGAGTACTTATATTACTTAAAAGTGTTAATGTGGGATTATTTCCTCAATTCTTAGCCCCCGGAGTATTTTTAATATTAGGAATTTTTGAAGTTTTGATTTTTTTTGCCTTAAAAAGAGTAATGGATACTTTTGGATTAAAATTGAATACATTTTTCATATTTTTTATCCGGCAAGATTTAACCGGATGGACCGGGTAAACCGTTGGAAACAACTTCGATCGTCCCGATCCGCTGGACCAAACTCTCCGAGTCCGATTTCGGATTATCTGATAGTCTTATCCTGGGCCAGGACTAGGTGAGTGAATACTAAATGCATGTGGAAACTAGTCCCTTCGATCTCATTCATTAATTGCAGATTAATGAAGCACTTAAAAAATTAAAAAATGTACAAGGCGCACCCCTTAGAAAACGGAAATCTACCAGCAACAACTGTAGATTGATTCGTTCCTTACAATCAAATCAAATCAAGTTAAGTCGAAAAAAATAATGATAATACTCCGTATAAAAACAGATGGGCATGATGCAAAAATGAAGGCGTTATTTTCCTCTTCATCTCTCCCCCTCCCCCTCCGCCTTCAAATCCAACTCACATTTACACTATTTTCAATAAACAAATAAGTAGCAGAGTTATTAGAAAAGATGGGCCACAACTCAGAGAATCCCGAAAACAAGCAGGAGTCAAAATCGACATATGCTTTAAGGTCCATCCGAGACCGTTTAAGATTCAAACGAAACCCGAACCCAGACCCGAACCCGGACGGAAACGGGTCTGTGTCTCGGAAGAAAACAGGAGGGCGATCTCATCATCAGCGATCCGCGTCTCGGGCGAAGTTTTCGTGTTTGCATTTGCGAGGGAGATCGTTGTTTTATTCTTGTATTTTCCTTATCATTTTCGTGTTTGCATTGTCTTCTATGATGATGCAGAACTCCATCATGTCCGTCATTTTACCCGAGAGAGCTCGGTGGCGATGGTTTGTCCGGGATGACTTGAAAATCGGGAGCTCCTTGCGCTTTTTCCCCCACCCTCGGTTTCATTTTAGTGGGGGCGGGCGCCTTGATCTCCTTAGAGAACAACCTAGGTACTCTATTCGGCGTCCTCAACTTGGCCTTGTAAGTCATAATGCACCTTGCTTCATGTTTTATGACATTGTTGCTGACTGACGAATAAGTGAGGTTTAGGCAATGCTTATGATACTTGGTTACTGCAACTTGCCAACGTCGAGCATAGTTTAATCCAGCTCAACTTTATGTAAAAATACAGAACATACACACATAAAGGAAGCTAATTTATGTCTGTGACAAAAATAAAGCATTTTTAAGCGTGTTAGATTGCCAGAGTATGATGTCTGAACTTATTGCTCTGGTCGAGAACTTGAAATTTGTTTCTTAGTAGAACTCACTTTCCGGATGTAACCGCTAAAGCTTCGAGTGTCCTCGGTGTTATTTTTAACTGTTAGCATGAGGAGCTTTTGGTTCAATCATCAATATTAGGGGTCGAGGGTCCATTTTCCATTTAATACCTTGTAAATCAAGGAGATTAAACTGCAGTTTCTCTAGATGTGCATGTCCCTAGAAGTGGGGGGACAGGCATACATGATCTTGTAAGGATCAATCTTAATGTCTAGGTATATATGGTCTCCTGATTCCTTTTGTTGGCTTTCATTGGATATTGACTTCCTGCCCCTTGTCTGAATCCCGTTCATATATCGAAAGATACAGATTTAGTGTTGTTGTAATCTTAAAAAACGTACCTTTACCTTTGGAGCACCCTTTTCTTTTATCATGTGGTTGATTTTTTTCGTGATTGTTGTAGAATACGAGAAACTCATCTGGTAGAATTTTCTCTTGTTAAAGAATATTATAGCTTTCAATTTTGGTGCTGTTTACCTGGCACTTTTTCTGATCTGGAACATGCACTTGGTGAGAACTTCTTGGACCCTAGTCTAGTTCATTGCTAGGAAATATGGTGTAGCATGTATTTTGTGAAATTAGATTGCCCTTAAAACCTTAAGATTTCAAAGATATTTCATCTGGATTTAGGGAATCTATATGCTCTGCTTACTACAATTCTTTAGCCTATCTCTACAACCGGCCTTGCATGTATCTGCAACCTGCTGGATGAAATAAATTACGTATTCTTCAATCTCTACATTTTTAGTTTGTAATTGGCCTTGGTCGTTGTATATGAGTGTTCAGAATCACTTCAGATGTGTGATAGACTAATTTGTTGTGGCCACATGTCACTGTGCTTTCAATGACTTCACATTGTTCTTTTGTCATTCTGTTTCTTTGTGTGTGTGTGTTCTTTTGTTTTTTGTAGACTGTTTAGGCTTACCATGTAAAAAATAGATGAAGATACTTTGCTGATGCACCCCTGTTTTACTGCACTGTTTGGGATTTAAAATTTATTTCATATGTTGTGTGCACTATACTTTTGAATGGTCAACACACTAAACTCTACAGAACCAACTAGTTATTGGCAGTATGTGCCCTGTGCATCTGTGCCCCTAACATGATCTAACTCATAACCGATAGAAGTTCCCATACTCGATAGAAGGTCCCAATGGAGCTGTTATTGGTAAAACCCTAAACATATGCTTTAGATTATTGTTGATTGGATTCTCTTGGGTCCTGCTCATTCATTTTTAGACAATCACTATTTCCTACACCTTGAAAAATTTAGGTGGTCATTCATTTTTTTGTTTATGATGCCGTTTTATCCATATATCTAATATCATAAATTTGATAGAATATCTCTTTTGTGAACTTGTGGAAGATCTTAGGTAATATGGATAAAAATCCATCATCCTTGATGCTGTTGACTGTGGTGGAGAACCTACTGAGTCTTGGCTACTCATTTAAGGTACACTTTAGAGTATTTATAGATATCAGTGCCTCAATTTTTATTTTTTTATTTTGGAACTTACTTCTGAGATTCTTGGAGATTTATATCAACTTAAAGCTGAAGCCTATCCTCCCCCTACTAATTTTTAGAAGGGAGCCTCTTTTGAAGCGCATTGGGGCAGGTTGATGTACATTTTTGGATTCTTGGATAAGCTGCCTCAACATTAAATGTTTATAAAAATCAATTGATCATGCTGGAAAAGAATTCTTAGAAAACGATTATAGAGAATCCACTCCCAAGCATTAATGATTCAACAAGAACAAAATCCCCAGTGCCTATCAAGAGCTCTCACCTAGGAATGGTAACCTGAAGTAGATAGTATGCACTCTTATCCCGTGATAAGAAGGAGGTTGTTTCCGAATTGACCCAAGACTGAAGTGCAAACACTATTTACTACTTCACAATTGATATGAAGTGTAGGTACTGTAATGAGCCATTTTTATTTATTTCATTACAAGAAATGGAGTAATATAAAATCTTCAATTGCATACGGAAAACGAAGCATTAAGGATAGCAGTAGTAAATATTCAGGGAGGTGGTGAGTAAGCCTATAAACAAGTACTCCATTTTTCTAATGAACAATTTGATTGTCTTAAGAATTGAGGAGGAGATCAGAATTCCTTGATTTTAGGGTGTTTGGTTATGCCTTCCATGGATTAGCAAACTTTGAAGCATTGGGCAAAATTGCAGACCTGTTAAACATATATGCAAAAACGAGTGTTTACTCAATATCAAAAGTCTGTTTATTCTCATATTGAACTTGTTTGATATGATAATCGAGAGCTAGTGATGACATTTGGTTATTTTTAACGAAACAAGCAATCATTAGGGAATTGCAAATTAGTAATAAAAAAATATACATCATGACCAATACATCTGGCTGGTTACTTCTGCAAATGTTTTAGCGTTTTTATGGTTTCCTCTCAGGTCTTTCAAAAGCTTTCTTGTCTCAGGGCAAATAAAATAATTTTGAGGTCTTGACCAGAAATGCTTAAGCTGTCAAGCTATTCTTCCCAAGTCTTTAGTGTGATGCGTGCAAATATTTTTACTTGATGAGTATCGCCAATGCCTCCTGAAAAGAATTTAGTGATATTATGCTACTTCCTTTATCTGTATGAAAAAGCGAAATCTTTTGGTTTTAGTATCTGGCCAAAGACTGCCACATTTGTATCTGTTTTTTATCATAAAGATCTCAAGTATGAAATTACTTTTTGGTTCCTTAAGCATGCATACAAGTTTGAGTGACTGTTATAATTAGGTGATATCACCATTTTCTGCTTCAACTCTCTAAAATGCCACCGATTAATGTGATACTCGTCATTCTTTTATTTTTGATTAACTATAATACTCCGTAATACTTTTATTGATTTATGCAGCATTATGCTGGAGCCTTTTAGCTCTGTGCCACTGATATGGATAATTGAAGAAGATACTCTTGCACATCGCATTCAACTTTATCGGAGCATGGGCCAGGAATATCTTGTTTCTCATTGGAAAACTGTTCTCCAGAGGGCTGATGCTGTTGTCTTCTCAGATTTTTCCTTTCCAGTAATCATCTCATTTCACTGTTCTTTTGTGTGAATTTATTTCTGTTTATTTATGTGACAAATTTCGCTTGAAAGCTTCTTATATTCTATATGTTTGAGCAGATGTTGTATAGTTTGGTTGACTCTGGAAACTTCTTTGTAATTCCTGGTTCACCTCGAGATACTTGGTCTGCAGAGAGCTACAGTATAGCACACTCCAGAACTCAGTTGAGGGTCGAATATGGTTTTGACAAGGAGGATATGCTGATACTAGTTGTTGGGAGTTCCTTCTTCCCTGATGAACTGTCCTGGAACTATGCTGTGACAATGAATGATATAGAATCTCTTCTAGTCAAGTATGCAGGAGGGAATAATATTGAGACATTTAAGTTTATATTCTTGTGTGGAAATTCTAGTGAGGAGTACCATGAGACTTTAAAGGTACAAAAGTTTATACTCTTATATATATATTTTGTCATGCATAATGTATTACATTCTCCCTACAATGCCTTAAAAATAATGCTCCCTCCTTTTTTTTTTTACTTATTATCAGTCTAGCTAAAATTTCTTGTTTCTTTTTAGTTTTCGTTTTACACTTCCAATGCATTTTCACCTCCTTTTTCCCAGTTTTATCCTATCATTGAACATATTTTTTTTTCTTCTTTATTCAATGTCTACTTCATTATCAACATAAAGTACTCAAAAAAAGGAGAGATGGACATTAAATAACCAAAAAGGATTTAGAGGATAAGCAATTGAGGGCATACATGTAAAACTGAATACTTTTCTTAGTCTATGTGCAAATGTGTTGAATGACAAGTAGCAAAAAACGGAGGGATTATTAAAAGTAATTTGTAAAGAGATGGGCAAATAGCATTGGACCATCATGTCTGTCTATTGGCTTGCCAAATTATCAGTTGTTGATTCAAATTCTTTTATGTTGTATAAGTAGCATATGTTAATCATAATAGAATAATTTGATTGTCATGTTGTGAAACTTGTTGGACTGATTAATTTTTTCAATTATCCAGGATGTTTCCAGTCGGTTGGGACTTGAGCAAGGATCCCTTATTCACTTCGGCTTAGATGGTGATGTGAATCATCTAATTATGATGGCTGATATTACTCTATACGCTTCCTCTCAGAATGAACAGGGGTTTCCTTCAATGCTGATTAGAGCTATGTCATTTGGCTTACCTATCGTTGCCCCCGACTATCCCGTCATAAAGAAATATGTAAGTTTTTAAAATTCCTTTAGTTTGTAGATAGTTCTGTATCATCATTACCTTGTTAAAGGTATTCAATGTTTGCAGGTTACTGATAGAGTCCATGGGTTGGTCTTTTCAAAGCATAAACCAGGCACATTGTCAAAAGCTTTTTCTCTTCTGATTGTGAAGGGAAAACTCTCTAGATTAGCTCATTCTATTGCTTCTTCTGGAAAATTGCTTGCAAAGAACATGCTGGCAGCAGAATGCATTACTGAGTATGCACTGCTTCTGGAGAATATTGTCAATTTTCCGTCAGATGTTCTGCTTCCAGGTCATATTTCTGAGATTACACAGAAGACCTGGGAGTGGAACTATTTTCAGGACGAAATAGAGAAGACGTATCAATTTCAAGAAGCTTCTCATCTTTCAAGTGCTGTTTATGAGCTTGAGGAAGAGATCACCAATCACACTCTCTTGAAGAATGAGACTTCTGAAAGTACAGATATTCTGGTGAAGGAATTTCCAACCAGAGTAGATTGGGATATATTAGGACAGATCGAAAGAGCTGAAGAACTTGAGAATGTAGAAACACAAGAGGTATGTCTATGTCTATGCATACCATTTCTATCCTACCCTCCTGGTCCCCTCTTTCCTTCTTTGTTTAGTTGTGGCGGGGTTTAGTCCGTTGAAACTTCCCATTTACAATGTTATCCACATTTTGATGTTATCACTGAATCAGATGGAGGAACTAAGTTCTGCACTGTCTTGTGACTCGTAGATTGAGGAAAGAACGGAGATGGACATTGGAGAGTGGGATGAGATATATCGTAATGCTCGGAAAGCTGAAAAGCTTAAGTTTGAAACTAATGAAAGAGATGAAGGAGAACTGGAAAGGACGGGACAGCCTGTGTGTATTTATGAGATCTACAAAGGGGCTGGTGCATGGCCTTTCCTACACCATGGTTCTATGTACCGTGGCCTAAGCCTTGTAAGTTCTATACTTCTGTTACACATTTCATTATCCCAACATCCCATTTAGTTAATTGACATGAGCTGTAGGTATCCTCGCCTCTGTCTTACCTTCCTGTACATGGAGAAGTTTTCTTATGGTACTTTGGATTGTTTACTTATTTGAAGCTTCACTAATATCGTTATGTTCTAACAGTCTACAAAAACACGAAGATTAACATCAGATGACGTAGATGCAGCAGACCGTCTTCCACTGTTGAATGATTCATACTACAGTGATCTCCTCTGCGAGATTAGTGGCATGTTTTCTGTTGCATATCGAATTGATGACATTCATAAACGACCTTGGATTGGATTTCAGTCATGGCGCGCTGCTGGAAGAATGGTAAAAATTTGGAGTTCGATTATGTAGAAGAGAATTGACCTTTCTTGGTTGGAGTTCTAATGTGGTCTTGAGTTGGTTACTATATTTATGTTGAGTGATGATGTAGACTTTCTGAGTAATTTATTTTCTTATGGTTGCTTAATTATATATTCTGAAGTAGAGTTCTTTACTGATTTTCTTAACTGTACTGACCCATGGACTCGGTAATGAAACAGGTATCTTTATCTACAAAGGCAGAGAAAGTCCTGGAGAGAACCATACGAGACAATACTAATGGAGATGTACTATACTTTTGGGGGCACTTGAACATGGAGTGGGAGCTTCTAGGAAGCAACAATCCACTCTCTTTCTGGTCCATGTGTGACATTTTAAATGGTGAAAACTGCAGGTAGGATTCCCCAGCGAAAATAGGTGCATTCATTTCTCTGATGTGATAACCATGTCATATTGGTGGCGATGTTGTGCTCTGTGGAATTTATATACATAGTTTTTATTCATTTCGCCAGAAACTCTTGAGCATTTGCCTCTTATTACTCAGCATTCAAATGTCTATGGAGGAGTCTTTTGTTAACATGGATTTGGGCTTTTCTCAGTTTATGGAATTATGCACACCTTGTTTGTAAGTTAGGTGAACTAGGGTATCTGATGCTATCACCCATACATGAAAGTTTCTCGACTCCTTAAGCTCATTGCACTCTTAGGAATTAGGGCTATTGATACTTTGGTAATATGATGGTTTGACATTACCAGCCATTACATAGCATCAACAAGTTAATAGTCGTACCAGACTTTGATCCCTTTTTTTACCTATTTTGTTCACATCATCCATATTACCTGACTGATATAAGAGATGTAAAAAACTTACATTATCTTATGTTTACATGATCATGGATCACGAATCTGAATTTTGATTCTTTCAAAGTTATGGAAATAGAAATTTTTCGTTATTATGCAGTCACAGATAAGATCAGAGTCTGTTAATTTGTTCCCTTCACTCCTTAGATGAGCCGATGATTTGCATCTGAACCTTCTAAGATGCCATGCAGATCTGCTTTTGAAGATGCTTTTCGTCGAATGTATGCTTTACCATTGAATGTAGAAGCTCTTCCTCCGATGCCCGAGGATGATGGGCATTGGTCAGCACTCCACAGTTGGGTGATGCCAACCTCATCATTTCTGGAGTTTGTAATGTTTTCTAGGTATTTGACCTTAGAAGTACATCTTTTTCTATTCGCTCTAGTTTTCTTCAGCATCAGTTATGCAGCAGTATGTGAATTATCAAACAATTACATGTCTTTCATATGTAACCTCTAATTACTGATGTTTTTGAATGGCAGGATGTTTGTTGATGCTCTCCATACCCTTCATGTAAATTCAAAAAGCACATCTCAATGCCTATTTGGGTCTTCGAACCGTGAGGTAATCTTCATAGCTTCAGGCATTTATGCATAATTTTATTTACTGGCAGTATTACTAAAGCAAATGGATTAATGGTTCTCATTGTCTTTATTACAGAAACAGCATTGTTATTGTCAAGTTCTAGAACTATTGGTCAACGTCTGGGCCTACCATAGTGCAAGGAGAATGGTATTTATTGACCCTAATTCAGGTTTCCTGCAAGAGCATCACCCTGTTGAACAGAGGAAAAAATTTATGTGGACAAAATACTTCAATTTTACTTTACTGAAAAGTATGGATGAAGATCTGGCAGAGGCAGCAGAAGACAATGACCACCCATATGAAATGTGGTTATGGCCGTTGATTGGGGAAGTCTATTGGCAGGGTACCTATGAGAGGGAGAGGGAAGAAAGATATAGGATGAAGATGGATAAGAAGAGAAAAATAAAAGAGAAACTACTTGAAAGGATGAAGTATGGATACAAACAGCGCACTCTAGCAGGTTAAGTCCGTAAGACACGGATACTTGTTGGGAGTGTCATTTTCTACTGATGGATCTCATTGATTTCTGTGGCTGAACCAGTTTTTTAGCATTGAACATGACTGAGTTGAGATTAAGATGGCATATGGGTTTGAAGTAACAGATCCTACTTACTTAACCGAACACACGGCCATGGACTGGAGAAATTGGCGGCACTGAGGGATATTTGAAGAAATTGGCGGCACTGAGGGATATTTGAAGTCTCAGCAGCAATTTTGAAGCATGTACACTTACACATCCATTCCTAAGCAGAGAGAGCTAGAGAAAACAGACAGATTTTAGGTTGGCACAATTCTTAAAATTCTTTCAAATTGTATTTGTCATCAACTTTGTACATATATAGAGAAAAAATGTATAACAATTCTTTTTAAATTACGTTCCTAGGCAATATTATAAATAGTATATTCCATCTACCTTATTGTTTACATGTTTTCCATTTCACTGCTACTCGTTTTCATATTTTTCTCGTTGTATACTTGTATGTATACTATCATTCAAATTACCTGAAAACGTATGCATCCTTTGAAATGCCTTCAGGTGATAGTTTCTTGATACCAGAGAGTTACATTGTGAGTGCATTCGCAATTGAATCCGTAAAGGCATTATAATAACACTCCTATTAGCTCCCCTAAAAGTTATTTTAGAGATTCAAATTATAAAAAATGAAAAAAATGGACTACATCAGTAGGATGGATCTATAAAAATTTATCAATAATAACTTATTCACTCTAAATTACAGACACTTCTATTTTGCGATTTTTTTTTTCCTCCACTCATTTTTGCTTTTTTTTCAATTCTATAAAAAATCAAAATAAAAAAATAAATATTTTCATTATATACAAATATAAATTAAAAAGATATTTCATTCAAGCTCCATATTTAACACATATATTCTTTTATTCTTTTAAAACTTAATTTTATCATAAATTTCTAGTGACATATTTGGAATATTCAATTTTAATTTTAAAGATAATAGTGAAGTCGATGTTAACACACATAAAAAGGTAACTCTAAATAAGAAAAAGTGGCTATGTGAGTTTAATTTTATTTAAAAATTATATGGATGCTGAAAAGTTTTTACTCCACTTAAAGTTTCACTACATTCGAATTTGAATTTGAATTTGAATTGTAATATCTTATCAAGTCAAGACCGTGACATTCTCGTGGAGTTCTACACTAGTTGGTATACATGCATATTATTGTGTATGTTGTCGATTGAGATAATCATGCTTTAATTTTTATGTCGGATGATGCAATGTTTCTTGTTAGTATAGATTTCATTACTAATATACTTCTTCCATATCTAAAAAAATATTTAGTTTTCCTTTGCAATGAAAAAAATAAACAAACCTTCATATCCTAATTGTCGTACACAACTTTTGAATCAAAATTATAATGTTAATAGAAAAATAGGGTGAAAATACTATATTTTGATATATTTTTTACAAAATATTTATACAATATATTTTAAGTTGAGAAGCACACCAATATTTTATCATAAATTTAAAATGATATACATTCATTATAAAATATTACCTAATATAATTTTAACATTTAATATATCTACCATATTTATCGATTATATACACCAATATTTTACCATATAAATTTAAAAATGATATACATTCATTATAAAATATTACCTAATAATATAATTTAACATTTAAATATATCTACCTTATTTATCGATTATATAGACAAATTAAAAAATTAAATATATAAAAATATCGATATAGTTTAATATAACAAACATATTTTTAGTAACTATATATCATATAGGAATAAAATATATAATAATTTAATATTACATGTATTATATTTATAATATTAATAAATTATTTATATTTCATTACCTTATAATGATAATTGTTCATCACTGCAAAGATTTTGAGGTAAGAATTTAACACTCCATATAGTAAACAAATTACTAAATGGAAATTTTTGGAATCGTGATAAATATTTAACTACCAAACTAAGTAATGAAATCAAATCGCATTTCAGTCCATTCCATTTCTATGTAGCAAACACAACCTTAATAGGTCATATGGTCTCCATTAGTTTTCTTCTTTTGATTATCAATCAAGATATTTTAAATTAATATTATTTATATAAATTACTACATGCATCATGTTAGTACATCAATTGTCATAAGTATTTCCTCGCATGTCACGAATTCAATTGTCCTTTGATGATGGTAGCAACTTATTCGAGCCGAGAAATCTTTCGCAAGATATTGTTGCCATATATGAAGAAGATCTTGAAGAAGATCTTGAAGATACGATTCCATTAAGCAAAAAGGCATTACTTGACAATCAAGAAACAAGATTTACATGTCTAAAAATAAAGAAGGGACCGATTCATTGAATATCTACGAGATGGAAGTTTTCGTTTATAGTAATATTTGCTATAAACGTTAGATGTGCCTACACTATATAATGACTTCTAATGCAGACGGTGAAAGTGGCGAAACAAGAGAGATTGCGATATTGTATGAAGCTACGGTGCTTTGTGAGAGTATTTAATGTGTAGGTCGAATGTACGAGTATTTCTATAAACCCTTCGTGATATACAAATGTCTCCATAATTGTTACAATACCTTATTCTGAAATGGTTATCACGTAGTTTGGCTACATACTAGTGGATAGTAGCGAGCGGTTGATGGTGTTATAGCTCGGGGAACATGAGCTCGCATGCTTAGATTGGAGTAGAATAGTATGCAGGAGAATGTGAGCATTCCTCGAGTAAGACTCCTGTATTTGTAATTCTTGATCATATTGGAAATCCTTCACTCGGCAACCGGCCTCTGCACGGTTACTTTTTCTTTGGCACCGAACTGGATTACCAAACTGTGTGTTTTTACTTTTGATTATTTTACTTTTCATAGTAGTTGCTGGTCTTGTAGCTTATTTGATTAGCTGGCTCATCACCTTGTTATACGTGGTAGATTACACAATTTCAATTGCACGTAGAGCGTGCACTTCCTTTATCTTATAAGAGTGAGACGTTGGGTAATCTTCTTGGTTTATGGAGAGTTTCAGAGAAGCCGAGGGTCAACGACTGAATTCACCGTCTCTGATTCCGAACCAACTATGCTCTCATTAGCAAAAGTAACAGACTGCATTCTTAAAAATCACTTGCTGCTGCCAAGAACATGAGAGTTGCATCGCCTTGATGGACTGATCCTTCTATCAATAACGGAAGTGTACTACCATCAAGTCGAGGATGACCGATCTATCAAGAAAAGAGCTTCTGTTGCAAATGACAAGGCTATGAATGCTATCTTCAATGTTGTTGACTTAAATGTGTTTGGGTTAATAGTATGGGCGTATCGAGACGAAGACCGCATTTCGATATATTACAAATCGTGGAACTGCTGCAATTAATGTCGCAGATTTCAAAGCAGCCTAGCCACTCAGTTTGAAACCTATGATGGAGGATGATAAGTCTATAACAATGTACAAACAACAAACCTGGCGATTATGGGCTAATGAAGTCGCTTGGTTTCAGGCTTAACCAATTTTAGTTGATGGAAAAAAAAATTGGTGAGAAAAGTACTCGAACGCTACCCAAAAAGGTTCGCCTAAGGTAACCGCTTATTGAAGAAAGCACAAGATCCCACTTCATCATGAGCATGGATGAATTCATAGGGAACTTGGTTATGCTGAGATAGCTGCCTCAATGAAGGAGTAGGACAAGTAAAAAGAAAGGTATCATGCTAAAAGTCTCCTCAGAGGATAAGTAAATGACAGAAGAGAGAAATCTAAAGGAATTCGGTGCAGAGAATGTGAAGGCTTTGGACACATTCAAGCAGAATGTCCCAACTATCTCAAGAAACAATCTAGAAATTACTCCTCAACACTGAGTGATGATGAATCTGAAGAAGGACAAGCAGATCAAATTAGCAACTTTGTAGCATTCAATCGGAGCTATCGTGAGCCATTCTGCCAATGACAAACCCCAGATGACTACAAGTGAAAAAGACGAGGAGAAGACATGATCGATTTAAGAAGTGCTTGAAACTATAAACTGCGTTGTACACTAAATGGGTGGTGGTTTCTCAATCTGTGGTCTATACCAAAGTGGATGCAGAGAGGAAATGGAATTGTAGATCGAGAAATCTAGGAATTAAGAAAACAAAAATTCAGCTCAAGATGTTAAATCCAACATTTGAATTCCTTAACCCGATTGCTCGAATAAAGGATTAAAGATAATGAACTCAAGCAAGGATAAGGCTGGAAGATACTCAAGGTGGAAAGAACGTAGAAGGACAAGCACATGTGACTTGGTTTGATTTAAGCGGCCGGTTCAAACCAAGTTATAAAGAAACTAAATTTGTTCGTAGAGGTTGGACACGTAAGCGTCAAAAAGATGTGGAGAGCACCGATCAGTAGGAAAGACATAGACGGTGGTAAGGTATGGTAAATCGCAGCTTATTGTGGTGAAAGGTCATATTGCCCCCCTATTGCCATGGAATGAATGCTAGCTTATCAAGTGTAAGAAAGGTCATATTGCCCCTATCGCTAGCAAGATATATGGGACCGAATGCTGTTGTCAACCACACAAAAATCAATGGGTCGAGAAAGTGAACACTGTAAGTCAAGTAGCCTACACTTCTTTGAAGACATCGACAGAATCAAGTTGGTATTTTGATAGTGGATGTTCAAGACACATGACAAAGTAAGCCTAATATCTCTTTACTCATATTTTTTCTCCGAAAGCAGTGACTATTAAGTGTGACATTTGGTGATAATGGAAAGGACAATTATTGGTAAAGAGGAGTTAAATGTAAATGGCCTACCACACTTGACTAATGTTCTACTTGTCAAAGGTTTGACTGCAAACCTTACTCAACATGGGCCTGATGCCGATCTAAGATACAAGGTCTCTTTTGTAAAAAAAAAGAATGTACCGCACGACTCATGTGAAACACCTGTCATGTATGACACAAGACCGTTGATACAATCCGCTACATGCGGAGTCTGCTCGGTTTCTACACGAGTAAAAAAACGAGGACGCTGAACAAGGCACGTCGACCGGGACATACACACTATAGAAATATTCAGCAGATTGTTGCAAAGGAAGCTGTCCGAGGGATACCTTCGCTTGAGGTGAAAGATAAAGAATGTGGAGAGTGCCAGCAAAAATGTATCAAGAGTTGTCACCCAAAGCTACAAATGTGGTCACAACTCGCGGTATTTCAGCCCGACGCATACGGACTTAATGGGTCCGTGTTGAAAGCGATAGGGTGGAAAGCTGTACGTATATCTAGCGTGTTGGATGATTTTTCCAGTATATATGGTGGACTGTGAGAAAACTGACACGCTTGAGGTTGTTGCAACCACTAATACTACAAGTTCAAAATGCGGCGGAACAACCGCTGTCGAATCGTGAGTGACCATGGAAAAGAGTTCGAAAATTTTAAATTTCTCGAGTTCTGTACAAGTGAAGGAATTACTCACGAATTCTCAGCCCCCATAACACCACAGCAAAACGGTGTAGTAGAGAGGAAGAATCGAACTATCCAAGAAATGGCACGTGTCATGCTACATGCTAAGAACATTCCCCTTAAATTTTGGGCCGAGGCAATCAACACGGCTTGCCACATCCATAATCGGGTTGGCCTCCACTCGCACAAACAACACAAATTATGAAATATGAAGGGGAGAAAGCCGAACGTAATATTTCCATGTATTTGTAGTCTCAGTGGCTATATTCGCGGATCAAAACCAAGACGTAAATTTACGTCAAAAGTGATGGCGATACCTGGGATACTCAAGAAATAGTAGAGCTCTCCGGGTGTTCAACAAAAGAACTCAGGTGGTTATGGAGTCTATTAATGTGAAGGTACTGGATTCAGGAGTTGAAATTCATGAAGAACCAATGTATATTTAAATCTATCAAAGACACTTCGTTTGAATCAATAATGGATGGCAAATGCTGGAGAAAATGCCAATGCCATATTTAATGATAGGCTTCCACTCTATACAAATGGCCAATGATCTGGGTAAAAGAGCTTCATCCTCGTTGAGAACATTATTAAAGCAATGGGATCAAGGGATTGCAATAAGAAGAAAGGAACCGCTGACTATAGAAAAAATCGAGGACTTATTGGGAAAAGTTTTGGCTTCAAAGTCGAACAAAAGCGAACAAGTCATTTAAGCTCTCAAAAGAAGGAACATTGGATAAACGCCATGGCCAAAGATGAATTGATTCAATTTCAAAGAAATGACGTATGGAACTTGTGCCAAGATCAAAGGATCATAATGTCATAGGAAACAAATGGATCTTCAAAAAACAGATGACCAAGGAGTTGTTACTTAGAATAAAGCAAGATTCAAGGAATGTTGATATTCACAGTGGAAGGCGTGGACTTGAGAGACATTTGTTTCTGCCATGTTAGAGGCTATACTCGATTTTCCTTTAGATAGCCTAATTTTAAAATTTTAAACCCATTCTATGGATGTGAGTGCATTCCTTAATGGGATAGTTGTGCTGAAGAAGTCTATAGAACAAAATTGTAAGGGGTTCGGCCACCATTTATGTCCTCAACACGTGTACCGACAAGAAAGTTCGTATGACCTCAAGCAATCCCCTCGAACATGGTACAAGAGACTTACTGAAGTACCCACGACTCAAAAGAGTATACAAGAGGAGGAACCGACAAGACTGTTTATCAAGCATGAAAAAGTGAACTTTTATGGCTGCCTCAAATCTATGAGTACAACAATTAGTGCAACAAACGGAGTCGGAGTCTCTAAAATCCAGTACGGTAGGTGAATTAAACTATTTTCTTGATTTCAAGTCAAGTGTGATGAAGAATGGCATTTTCTATATCTCAACAAAAATATGTCGTGAACCCCGTTAAAAATTTGACTCGCAAAAATACTAAGTCAAAGAGGACACCAAATTCGCAACTCATGTGAAAATTAGTGAAAAGCATGTCAATTGGGGTTTCAGTGGACATAAGAAATTTTAAGTAAGGATAGGAGTCTATTATTTCTCACAATGAATGTCTCCGGAGTATATTTCCTACTGGTTGGAGTTTGTGCTAGGTTTCAAGCAAATCCTAAAGAAAGTTTACTAATCGCTTTCAAAAGAATCATCAAATATGTGAAATGGTATGTCGGATCATGGACTTCTATTCTTTTGATACTAACAATTATTTGGTAGGATATCAAAGGCGCCGACCTGGACGAAATACAGAAGATAGAAAAGCACATCCGTGGATGTTTTTGGGGAATAATCTAGTCTCGTTCAAAGAAAAGCAAACTCAGCCTCTTCTTTCAACGGCCGTAAAGTTTAATGGCGTACCGCTGAAGCAAATAGACACAACTCCTCGTGAACACGAAGTTAGATGCTTGAAGAATATAATGTGAGTCAAGATGTTATGAATCTTTATATTGTAGATAACTTGAGCGCAATCAATATATCAAAGAATCCAGTACAACATAGCCGAACAAAGCACATTGATATCAGGCATCATTTTATAAGAGAGCCTCGGTAGAATATGCGATATCTCTTGAACACGCGAGTACGTATAAATAAATTCGCGTGATATTTTCACTAAAGCTTTGGATGTAGCCAAGTTTGAATCCTTGAGATCATCTCTTGGATTATGTGTTGTTGATCAATAGCAATCAAAGAAGGGTTGTAGCACTTGTTTGTCTAACAAGTGTTAAGTAAATAGGTGTAGCGAGAAAATGAGTTCTAAGTGTCGAGACAAGCAACTATAACAGATGTGAAGGACAAGAAGGTATATTCTCATGAAGTGTGAATTGGCGGGAAAACTAAAAGGAGCCATTTACCTGGTTATCGTCATTGTGGGCTATTTAATGCAATGGAATCTTGTCTTAACCAATCTACATTCATTCTTAATTACTTACCAAGTAAATACTTTATTTTCATAATATCTAAACCGCCATTAAAACCTTCCAAATTCATCATACTTTCTCCAAAATTCGCACAACAAAGTTCACAATCAGTTGTTTTATCATCAAAAAATGTACCATAACCGCATCGAATTCTCTTGACTTTTCCTAAAAAATCCTACATTAACAATGGCAAGACAGAGTAGGCTAAATACTGAAAGGCCACCTAAAGTGGGAGAAAGAGGGTCAGGCTTACTGATGAGACATGCATGGAGGTTGAACCCCCGATTGTGCACAAAAATACTCCGAAGGCCAAAAACCCAGACTTCGAAGAACGATAATGAAGATGACACTATTCTAAGCCCCATGCCTCTGAGAAGTATTCCCCCAATGATTATTGACAATGATTCCACGGCTTTTAAGAATCTCATTTCTGCTATCCACAACAATTACTTTCCCTGGGTCGATTATACAAATGTCTGAGAAATCGATAACCCTAAATCAGGCTTGAAGGACAATGCTGATGATGATGTTGGTGGGGAGGGAAGTCCCAAACCGTAATTGATGACGAAGAGATACTGAGGAAAGCAGGCTGACGAGCTAATTGAAGAAAGAGTCTTTACCCCTTCAGAGTATTGCAAGTTAGTTTTAAACTACAAGTCTCAAGCCAGAGTTTATCACTATGCCATCTATCAATGATGAAGTGAAATGAACAATGAACCATCTGCTGGTGCTAAGTCTGGTAGAGATGTCACAGAGTACCATCCCTAGCTTCGCTGGTGGGACGGTGCCACATGTTTGAAGGACCAAGCACCGGCGCTTGATACCATGGAAGAACCAAGTGTCAAGGACACTGTGGATAAAACTGTTGTTCAAGATGATCTGTTAAAGACATCCTGGATACAAACACGCAGGTACGCCCCACTAACATACCAAGAAGTCGATGACTCGAGCCTAACCTAACAAAGCCAGGACAGTGGATCATGCTGGCGTAATCAAAACCTTGAATGAAGATGTTGAAGTGTTGATTCCTAGTCCCCGACAGTCAAATAAGTCTAAGAAGAGGTGCCGAGAAAGATGAGCGGTGCTGACCCTCCGAGCTCAAACAAAACCGACAAGAAAAGAAAAGTGCAGCCAGCAAGGCGCAAGAGTCGGTAGAAGCGGCAAAGAAGGGTCGCCTCGACGAGCAATGCAGGGTCGTTGTAGGCTCATGATACTATGGAGAAAGAAGTAGAGGAAAATGTTGCTAAGGAGGAAGGAGAGGTGATACCACCTGCTATGTCCAAACATCCGCTTTCATTTAATGGTCGCTGTGAGCAAGAACAACAAGTTAATGATCGTGGATGCAGACTCCGATGACACGTGGCCGTGGTGATGGAGAAGAGGAGAAAGACGAAGGGAAAGCTCGACTCAATGAGAATAGGCTCGGATTGGGAATAGAATAATTCCCTGAAGAATGTAATGTCAACGCCACTCGAGGGAAGAAAAGGCCACGCTGAAAGCTTTCAGGGCCAATCGTCGGATCGCCTGGTGGAGAAGATATTGTCTAAGGTTACTTAGAAGAACTCTAACATCATGGGCATCCTTTTGAAGAGGAGTTGGCGTTCACATCGCTGGCGTGGTCGGGCCCTACTACCCAAAACTTGTTCGAGAGTTCATTTGTGGCTACGAATAGAAGATACCGAAGATATTAAGTAGCCTTCACAATATCATAAGGTAACATTCCGCAACCGAACTTTTGATTTCTCCCCTAGACTGATTAATGACTACTTTGGGCGACCCAACGAGGGGAGGTGCCGCGATATAATCGGTGCCGTTTACGGGCGTGTTAACGGGTGAGCATCGACACATGGCCCGAAGGCCAAGGACTCCCGCCTTCAAGGGTGCGTCAAATATACGTGTTGCATGTAAAAGTAGTTGTAGCCAAGTGGATCCCCACTCACGCATAATACGAAAGTGTATCCTCAAGCGATATAAGAAAGTTTTATATGATTGACCGGAGCTGCTTTGATACTTTCGGGCGGGTGCTTTTGATCAAATAACTCAACACGCCTAATCACATGTTGTGCCGGGGCCGATTGCTATCCCTCATATGATTCATGCGTGATCCTCCCTTTGGATTAGCACAATCGACATCTTGACCTTTGATGATATCAAGGAGTGGCTCGGGAGTTTAGCTACCATCGGCCCCAAACTAACGGAAGGACATATGTGGCAAATGCCCTTTGGGACCTCCGAATGATGAAAGCGGACTCGCAAAGTCACCTGACGGACTGCCCAGCTTATTGCAAGAAGAAATTCGGTATTTGCATGGAGTGATTCAATGAGAATGACTCAAAATCGGTGGTTGACGACATCCGAAAAGTCCGACTGGGAAGAGGACGCCGGACAAGCAAGGGGCGCATGAATGTTCCCCGTCCAACTGCTAGAACTAGTATGTTTGGTTATGTGTTTTTGGGACAAATAGGGAGATAAACCGAATGGAGAACCCTTATAAGTATGGGCGGAGTATTTTTCTCTGATATTCAAATAAAGCGTGAAATTGCATGGTCAGACATGTTTTTTATGCATCCCTGCTTTAGCCATCTGTCTTGAACTGATGTATTGATAGTTGGTCTTATGTTTGTGTTTGAAACATTCATCTTGTTTGTGTCTATTAGCGGATATTTACGCTTTGATTTATATTTGCTTAGTGGCATGGCTGAACGTGTTGTAAGATTCTCGCAAAAAATATTTGTCGTGGAAATCCCTACCCAAAAGAGGGAAAGTTTGTTAGTGCATCAGTTCGCCGCATTTCTCAGATGTCACGACTCAACCGCTCCTTGATGATGGTAGCAACTATTCGAGTTGGTGAGAACCTTTTCACAAGTAAGATATTGTTTTATTTGAAGTGTTATCTTTGGAAGATACGACTCCCCATTAAGCAAAAGGCATTACTTGACAATCAAGAAAACAAGATTTAAGCAAGTCTAAAAATAAAGAAGGAGTTATGTAATTCCATTCATTGAATATCTACGAGATGGAAGTTTTCGTTATAGGAATATTTCTGCTATAAACGTTAGATGCGCATACACTATATAACGGCTTAATGCGCACGTGAAAGCGGGCGAAACAAAGTAGATACTGTGATATTGTATTGAAGCTACTTGCAGCTTCTTATGAGAGTATTTTGGCTGTAGGTCGAATGTAATGAGTATTTCTATAAATGCCTTTAGTATTGTACAATTGTCCTGTGACACCGAAGCCATGTCAGCCTTATTTTAGTGAAAAGATCACTTTAGCCGACACATTACCGTGATGGGTGAGTGTGTTTAAGGATGTGGGTGTTATCGTCAGTTTCCAGCCATACATCTGCACGGAGTAGAATAGTGGCGAAGAGAACGGGAGCATTCGAGTAAGACCTTATTTGTAATTTTGATCATATTAGGAATCTCAATCGGGCAAATCGGCCTAAACGTATGTGCTACTTGGCACCGAACCTGGTTGCCATTAAATCAGGTAAGCTTTTTGCTTTTGAGTATTTTATTTCTTTTCGCCAAATAATTATTGGTCTCGAGGAAAGGCTGACACCAATCGATCCTCACGTTGTTCTCGCCCCGAAGCCCCGAATGTAAACATCCGAAAACATAATTACTACTCTGAACAAATTTCAACCCTTATCCTAATTCACCCTCGACTTTTCAACCCATTTAGTTACAACCCAGCAACCTACGTGAGTAGATTGCTAATTATGTTTCAATAATAACTACTTATGAAAAATTTCTACCTTACCCACTAAATCCTATAATCGGGCCTATACCTTATTCAAGCAAACTTCTAATATTTCCAATCAATTTCCTTAATCAACCCAATTTCAACTTTTTTCCACCACTTAAACCATCACTATCAACCTCTAATCCCAAAGTCTCATGATTACTCAAAAAATCTACTAAAATTAATTTCGACCTATTTTCTTCCTTAACACTTATAACTCATAATTTCATCCCAAACAATCACAATAACGGTCCAATAACATATTTATACTTTATCAACCACATTTGTGGTAGAATTTAAGCCTAGATAACAATTATATTCAATAATATCTCAAAAAACCGAAGTCAACCCAAAATTCCAAAAAGTCAACGGCCCTAAAAACGTCAGAAATTCTACATCAAACACGATATTTCAACTCAAGAATAACTAATTTACAACCCAAGAATCAATTGGAGCAATAAAATTCGAAATACAAAAAGTCAACGAAAAAGTCAACTCGGGCGATCTCCCAAAATATTCAACAAGATCGAACCTTTTTTACCTTAAAACGACGAGGACGATGAGTAGCCTCCCAAAATTTGAGGTCCAAAGCTTGAGATTGAGGAGAAAAATTGAAGAAGAAGAATCAAAAAAAAAACGGAGAAACTTCTCCCGTCGCTGGCCCCGTCGTGAAGGGTAACGGGCTTGTTTTGTGGTCTGGGTCCCATTTGATCATTATGAATTGGGTTGGGGCCCACATTCAACCGGCTAAAATCCTAAATATTTTACTCGATCGATACCTCTCGTTTTAACTTATCTCGACGACTAACTTCCGAACATTAGCATTAACGTACATAAGATATTAAGTGGGTTTTCAAATTTACTTAAATAAATTTAATAATCTCACATTTTAATTTTTAATTAACGACTAAGCACGTTTTATGCATTCTACCCACCTAACAAAATTACGCCCCGGTTCTCAAATCTAAAAGCTATTTTAAAGGAAATCAAAAACAACCATAATTACTAACCTCGACGAAAAGTCATGGGTAACGGTTTCTCAAGTATCCTCCTCAAGGCCCCATATGGCTTCCTCCACTCGATGATTCCCTCCACAAACTTCTACCACCTCACTTCTTTGTTCCTCAAGACTCTCTTTCTCGATCCAAGGAGTCCTCACTGGGTCCCTCCTCAAGGGGTCAAATTTACACCCAAGTCATCCGGCTGTGAAAACTTAAGATATGCGATCATCCGTGGCACGTATTTTCCTCAAGTTAATACACATGGAATGCCACTGGGCGAAATCCTTCCACCCTCTAGGCAAAAGCTCTAACGGGGTGGCCTCTGCCTCCCCACCCTTTGTCGGAAGATTTCAAACGTGTCCATCACCGGGACTCAACTTCCCTCTTCTCCGAACCTCATTAAGCACTCCATGGAGATATCTTCAAAATACGTCACCACCTCGAATCCATAACTACGGGGCGCCGATCAACAGCATTTCTTTTGTCTATCCCTGCCATCCTCAAATGTCGCGAATCACTTTTTTACTCTCTCTCTCTATCAAACCTCCACTCAACCTTGTAATTCATAAATCTTCTCCTTTTCCCTACCTCATATTCCAACATATCGGGAGTCCTACACCTCCGCCACATACAAAGCTTCCGAACGGTGCTATTCCAATGCTAGCTTGAAAATCGCTATTATAAGCGAACTCCATTTCGGCAACTCCTCATCCCAATTACCGTAGGAGACTCAATACACAAGCCTTCCTCGCAAAGATGTCCTCCAACGCCCTCGAATCGCTCTCTCGGATAATCCGGGCCCCGCTTGAGTATTTAAAACGCAGTACTCAAATGGACTCCGTCCCTAATGCCTCCCGGAAGCCTCCCAAACCTCAAGTGAACCTCGTGATCCCTATCCTAAACAACAATATTCTCCTGGCACCCCATGCGCCTCACCACTTGGTCTACGTATATCCTGGCCAACTTCTCCGGCCCATCGGTTGCTTTTAGGTAAAAAATGAGCGGTCTTAGATAGTCTATCCACAATTACCCAAATCCCATCATTTCTTTCTAAGCTGAAGCCCAAAACACAAGATAAAATAGTAGAGATAGTCCTTATATTTACGGGTATCACAAGAGTTTGAAGTATATCACCACCTTAGGTAGTTCAAGTGCATTGGGGCAAACCTGAGGTTGAGGGTGGATGGATCGTTAAGTCGGCCCTTATTTGAAGGTGAGATGTTACAGATAAAATAGGAGAGATGCAAAGGAAGACAAAAAGTGCGGTGCCCGTCGAGAAGCGAGCAGGGAGGTAACTGAAGCCATGCTGGGCGATGATGGTGGCGCCTGCGCTTTTAGGGAGAGCGAGTGGTTGTGCCCCACTTCGCCGACCTAAAAAGGGAGATCTTGGATGAGGCTCACAATGCTTCATATAATATGCATCCGGGGAGTACGAAAATGTACCGAAATTTAAGGGAGAACTATTGGTGGCCGGGGATGAAGAAAGAAATTGCAGATTTTGTAGCAAAGTGTTTGATTTGCCAACAGGTCAAGATTGACCATAAACCTTCCGCGGGGTTGCTGCAACCGCTACCGATACCTGAGTGGACGTGGGAGAAGATCACCATGGACTTTGTGTTTGGGCTTCCGAGAACTCAGAAAGTTAAAATTGGCGGATTTTGGGTAATCGCGATGTATCTTTATCTTAAGATCGCCACATTTTTCTAGCGCCATTAAAGCAAACTGACGGGTCGGAGAAGCTGGCTAAGATGGTGACCAAGTGGTGGTGACTTAATGGGTGCCAGAGTGTTGCTCGATGTGGACGAAGGTTCACTTCGAGGTTTTGGGAGGATTCCGTGAGGCGCTGGGGGACGGCGTCCAATTGAGTATCGCTTTCATCCTCAAACCCGGACGAAGGTCCAGAGAAATCCATTCAAACGCTTGAGGACATGCCGAGAGCTTGTATGTTGAGTCTCGTGAAGGGATGCAGGAGCACCAAATGGAGTTCAAAGTATAATAACTTTCAAGCTAGCATTCGATGGCAACTGCTCGGCTTTGTATGGCCGGAGGTGTAGGACTATATGTCGGAATGGTGTAGTGGAAAAGAAAAATATTTATGGGTCCCCAGTTATGGAGAGTTCAGAGAAAGAGGGGTAAAAGTGATACAAGCAACAACACTGAGGACGCACAGATGGCTGACCGACGCCGAGTGGACTCTGTTGTCATTCTATGGTAGCATCAAGCTCAAGATATCTCCATGGAAGGGTGTAAATGAGGTTCGGAGAAGAGGGAAGTTGAGTCCCCTGCTACATTGACCAAGCGAAATTCCTGACAAAGGTGGGAGCAAGTGATACCGCTTGGCCTCGCTTTCTGGGAGAATCGGGGAGAGATTCATGATGTACCCATGTGCCCCTCGCTGAGGAGGGCATGCCGGATGCCGCACATCTTGAGCCAGATGACTTGGGGGTAGATTTGACCCATGAGGAGGGACCCGTGAGAATCTTGGATCGAAAGAGAAGGCGCCGAGGAATGTGTGGAAGTAAAATTGGTAAAAGTTTTGTGTGAGGAATCATCGTAGTGAAAGCCTACGCAGCCAGGAGTGGTATGGTGAAACCGGCAATTCCGCATTGGCTCGAGGTTAGTGGATCTTGGTTGTTTTGATTCATACCTTCGTGACTTTTTGAGTTGAGAATTTCGGTGACCTAAATTGTTGTTAGGTGGGTAGAATGTAAAACCGGTAAATCTACTCATTAATTAATGAACTAAAAATATTAGATTTTTAATTTATTTCCTCAGAATTTGGGACTCAATTTAATATTTTATATTCAGAATGTTAATGTTGGGAAGTTGATTGTCGAAATAAGTTAAAACGAGAAGTAACGATCGAATTAAAATGTGCGGACTTTCACCGTTTGGGCTATTGGGCCCAACCCACTTAAGAAACATCAAATAAGCCCAAAATCCATTTCTTCTTTCTTTCTTTCTTCCTCGGCGCATTTCATACCGAGTTCCCCTTGTTTTATTTTTTTTTTCTTTTTCGATTTTCTCCTTCAATCCTCAAGCTTTGGAGCTAAAATTTTCGAGAAGCCCCTCATCACGCCAAGCTTCAAGGTAAAAAGGTGCGATTATCTCCAAACTCTTGACTTTTTTGTTGACTTTTTTGATATTTTGAATCTTTATTGCTCAAATTGATTCTTAAGCCAGATTAGTTGTTCTTGATCGAAGATGTGTTTTACGAAATTTTGATGTTTTTAGGTAGTTGACTTTTTGGAATTTTTGGGTTGACTTTGGATTTTTGAATGAATTATTGAATGGAATTATTGCCTAGGCCTAAATTGTAATATATGAATTGATAATGATTGATATTTGGGGTAGAAAGTGCCGCAGGAATTGAATTTCGGTGATCGCGAGTCAGCTCGCTAAAATGTGGTGGATTATGTAAATAAGTTAATGGATCATTATTGCGGATTGTTTCTTTGGGAATACAAATATGGAGTTATGAGTGTCGGGAACAAATAGGTTGGAATTAATCGTAGGGATTTTGGGTAGTAAACGAATCCTGGGATTGTGGGTCAGAAAGTTATGTTAAACCATCGAAAAGGTTGAAACCGGAATTATTGAAATTATTTGGAAAATGTTGGGGCCGAATACATATAGGCCGATTATCAAATTTAGTCCGTAGTGAGGTTTATCATCGAGATTGTGCCGTTGAAACATAACCGTAATCTTTACGTAGTTATAATTTATAACGGAAATGAAGTTTAAAAGACTGCATTTAAATTAGATAAAAAGGGGTCAAAATGGTTACGAGTTGTGGATTTGGCTTTTTGTAATGTCTATCTGACGTGGGAACAGCCGTGAGGATCGATTGATTCGGTTGGCGCCAGCTGATCTAGCCAAGGAAATGGGGATTTATCACTCATTCGTTATCTTTATTTATGTTCGAGTGTGGGTATGGTAAATTAGTTGTACGTTGTATCTCAGTAGCTATGAACTTATCTCAGGTGTATAGTTGCGAGACTATGAAATGTTGGACTTGTTTTGCACGCATTAGATGGCCATGGTGTGAAGTTGGTCGAGGGTACCGGTGTTTGAGTATATTTATGTTTAAAACATAATTTATGAGTATGTTTATGTTGGTGTATTCATGTTTGAGTATATCTGTGTTATGGACGACCGGGAGAGTATTCGCGGTTCGAGTATAGGTTTTGTTCGAATTTGTTGTATCAGGTGTGATATGGATACTTTGAAACTATTTGGTGGTAGTTTGTTGTATGTTTGACATCGTATGCGTGATTTGTGAATTGTGTGATTTTGAGGATGTTGAGATGATGGGTGTTCAAGGGTGAGCTCTGCCGGGAAAAAGGATATGGTGATGTCATGTTCGGCATGAGCCCGGCTGAAAAAGGGATATGTTGGTCATGGTGTCAAGGCGAGCCCGCCGAAAAGGACGAATTGTTATATATGATGTTATTGGTTCCGCTTTTGTGTAAATCAATTATTTGTGTCAGGGTGTTAACGTGTTGGGTGAATTTTTTACCGGGTTACGTGTTTGATTATGTGGACGCGATGTATGGCCCGTGAGTTAGCCGTAAGTCGAAGTTTAAGGTGCGATTTATTTCCTCGTATTTAGCATTCCATTAGGGATGTCTTGAATAGTTGCGATATTTTCAGATTATATTTGTATAATCAGAGCTACCTCATCTTGTTGCTAAGTACCTACATATATATATTTTCCTTATTGTATACGCCATTCGGAGCTATGGGGGTGTAAGTTACCATCCGGTAGTGATCCGCTTCCACTAAGCCGGCCGAGCTTTTACCCCTTTCCCACCTTCGATCGGGATGTGCCCCCTGTGGGAAGCAGCTTGAGTTCTCGAGTGCTCGTGATTTATTTAGTAGATGGGGCTAGATCCTTCTCTTTTTCATTTTTCTGTAAATAGCTATTATTTTTGGTTTTGAAATGTTGAAATTGTAAGATGTTTCTTGGTACATTTTGTGACTTGGTTGTCGTGGTGTTTTATGTTTTTGGGTTTGGCTAAGTAATGCCACGACGGTTACATTTTGTATGTCGGTTTTCGCTTCGAACCTATTCTATTTTTATCAAACCGCCGTGTTCTACCGTTTTAAACAGTGTTTTTCGTGTCAACCATCGGCTGGCACTCCTGAGTATACGTTGGATGACTTAATCGCAACCCCGAGGGCGTGACGTACCTCGAGGCGGTCGCCATAGCCTCACCCTTCACTTAGGCCTTAAGTACATCTTGGCCAACTTCTCCGGCCCATCGGTTGCTTTAATAGGTAGAAAATGAGCGGTCTTAGATAGTCTATCCACAATTACCCAAATCCCATCATTTCTTTTTTGAGTTTTCGGAAGCCCAAACACAAAGTCCATGGTGATCTTCTCCCACGTCCATTCAGGTATCGGTAGCGTCAAGTAAAGAACCCCGCTGAAGGTTTATGGTCAATCTTGACCTGTTGACAAATCAAACACTTTGCTACAAAATCGTAATTTCTTCTTCATCCCCGCCACCAATAGTTCTCCCTTTAAATTTCGCATACTTTTCTTACCCCCGATGCATATATGAAGTATTTTGAGCCTCATCCAAGAGTCTCCCTTTTATAGGTCGGCAAAGCGGGCACAACCACTGCCTCCTAAACGCAAAATACCATCATCGCCCACCGTGAAACTCCTGGTTTTCCTCTCTCCTTCGCTCGATCCTACCTCCTCACTTTGTCATCTTCTTTGCATCTCTCCTATTTTATCTAGCAAACACCGTCTCAATTCCTTCATAATACGTGGGCCAACAAAGATCCATCACCTCCAACCTCAAAGACATTCCCTCTCTGGGCGGTGATATACTTCAAACTCAAGTGTCCTGTAGAATATCCGGGTATTTAACCCCATACAAGTAGTGTTTCCAAATTTCAATGCGAAACACCGCAAGCCAACCCAAGTCAGCTGGTAGACACTTTTCCTCATGATTCCTTCACTGTCGAAGCATATGCGCGACATTCTTCCCATTCTGCATCATGCAACCTAACCCCTAATGTTAAGCATCATTGCACACCTCATATACCCCTCTGCTCCCTCGATGGTAGTGTCAACACTGTATCAGAAGTCAATCTCCTCTTCACCATTGAAACAAAAATCACACTCTTCGCCTAAACAAATGGTACACCCTTCCTTGTCAACTTGGTCACTTGAGCAAATGCATCAATGAAAAGTCTTGTATGAATCTTCTATAATATCCAACCTAAACCTAAGAAACTTTCACCTCGCTCACACTTCGCCAAGGCCTTTCCCAATTCATCGCCGTCTTAATCTTTGTGGTCCACACCAACACCTTCGCCCCTGCATAACGTGACTCCAAGAATTGTACCTTCCGCAACAAAATTCACACTTTGAAAACTTTGCGCATAACCGATGCACTAAGATTTACTACTTTCCTCAAATGCTCATCATGTTCCAACTCACTTAGAATAGATCAAGATGTCAATAAATACAACCACTCAACTTATCCAAGAACTCCCTTTAAAATACGATCTACCTAAAAAGTCCATTAAAGTCAGGTGCATTTGTCAACCCAAACTAAGATCACCAAGAACTCATGTTGCTTGTATCTTGTTCGAAACACCCATTAATTCTCAATCGGGTGATATCCGCATCTCAACCCACTTTCGAAAAGACCTTCGTGATCCCCGCCTTGGTCGGTAAAAGATCATCGAATCCTTGGAAACGGGTACCGGTTCTTAATAGTCACTTTGTTCAACTGCCGGTAATCAATACAAAGCCTCATCGTTTCATCCTTCTTCTTTGACGGGGTTACCGGAGCACCCCATGGAGAATAACCGCCTTATAAATCCTTTTCCAACAACTCTGAATCGGGCAGAAATTCAACTCATTGAGCTTATCCCAGACGGTGCTTAGTAGATATCGGAGCCGTTTCCCGGTACCACCCTCGATCGAAAAACTCAATCTCTCTCCTCAGGCTCCCAGGTAGCTCCGGGCAAATCTTCTGAAAATACATCCTCGACTCCTCAGCAATCCGGACATTTTCAAAGCTTAGGCTCATCTTTCTTCTTCAAGTCCAAATATTACGTAACCCAAATACCCGATACATCCTCTTGTTCAATAATCTCACGAGCTTCTAAATGACCGAGATCACACAAGACGACAAAACTCTCCTATCTCCAACAACTGTAATTTAGGCCTCCGTATTGGGTGAAACACAATCTCCTTACGGTGACAATTTATTACGGGCGCGGTGTTTCCCCAACTACCCATCCCCAAGTCAAAATTCACTAACTCAAAGGGTAATGATCTACTTAATACAGATTATCAACACCTCAAGTGACAATTACTATAAACCTCAATTACTCCCTCAACCGACCTCCCCACCGTAAGTCATTGGTTTATCACTAATCTAGTACTAAGATGTTCAGTAAACTCAAAGATAGCCTTTTAGCAAAATTCAGAGATATAAAAAGAGTGTGTGTGGCTCCAGAATCAAACAATACGAGCATCAAGACCATGTAAAGATAGAGGTACCTGTCACCATTCTCGGAATATCCCGTGCCTCCCGCCGTGATTAATCCGCCTGCCACCCCACTCATACCGCAAGTACCGGCACACGATCTACCAACTTGCCCCTCACCTCTGGCTGCCCTCCAAATCGGCCCACCTCGACAATTCCCGAGATCCCCTCTCCCAAATGTGCCTAAAACGGAAGTGGTCGCTCTTAATTGCACTCCACATAAAAATGACACATTTGCAAAATGCCCCGGCTGCTGACATCGGAAACACGGGCCACCCCTTCCGGTGGCCGACAATCTCCCAGCCTTTGTGCCCACTCAGCCTAATAATCGATAACACTAACATGCACATCCGCTGAACAATCTCGAAATACCACCGTGAAACCACTCATTCTAGGAGGTACACGAGACGCTGAGAAAGCCCCTGAAAATCTGGTCGAATGTACGGTATACCTAAATCCTGCCGGTATCCCCGTCAAAGCACGACCTCCCTCTCACCTCTAGATTCTACTATGTCCCTCCACCCGGCAACGCCGGCAGATTCCTCAACCTGTGAAAATCAAGCAGAAGTGAACAAGTACGCCTCCGACCAAGCAATCCTCGGTGAGCTCGCGTACACTCCCTAATCAAACGGCACAAGTCGTAAACCTCTCATACCTATCAATCGTTTTCTCTGTTGCATCTCGAACTAAACGCTTCCATCGCATACATGAAGTCTCCAAATGTAAATTTACCAAAGAGTTCCCCCCGACCCAACAAAAGTGATCGGTGACCCCACCCCTAGCCACCAAATCTTTGTAGGACATGGTTCCACCGAACTCCTAGCTCCTCCCGGTTAACCGGTACACGCAAACTTCACCTTCAACTCATCTCCCAAACCCATCGGTTCAAACTTATTCTCTGAATGCCTCCAAGAATCTTCGGACATCGCAACTCCCAAGGTGTTGCGGCACTACTTAAACTAGTGGTCCTCTTCTTCGTGAAACCATTCAGTAACTGTCTCAATCTCCAGCCTCCGGAGCCAGCTAACGCTGGCTCTGCATCGGGGCCCGCGCCACCCCAGACGCCTCTCCAAAATCCTCATAATTGTACCCCTCTAGGAACAGAATCTCCTCTGGGGGACCCGGTTATCCCTACACTGCCCTCACCACGCCTTCCCTTCTAGCCTCACGAGCCTCGCTCTAGCCCTTTGCCTCGGAATTCTCCCGGCCTCTTCCAAAGATCACCCCTACTAACGCTAGTCTCCGCCTACTCTGGGAGCACCTCTAATTCCCCAATGGGTCCGCGATTTGATCCTCCCAAGGCGTGAACCAAACTCGTAAGTATCCTCGCATGGGGCCTCAATGAAAGAAGATAAAAAAATAATTTTAGACTCATAGGCACTCAAGGACACAAAATTTGTACAAAAAAACTTTAGACGTAGACACACACGGCCATCTACGTAATCCCAGCTTAAATGGAAACCCGGCTCCTCGATACCATAATTAGAATCTACCTCGAAATAGCCAGACGCCCCTCGAGGTCGCAGAGTCGCTATCAACCCTCAGATATCCAGTCAATTACACGATGGTCGAATAATAAAAAATCACCCCTGCTTAATCACCCATAAACCCGGTACCTTGAAGAAAAGAGTTCTAAAAATTTAAACATAAAATTATCGAAGTTTAACCCGGCATTACCTAACACAACCCAAAGCATACAAAACCCATAAAACCAAGTCACAAAATATCTGGGCCAAAAATTGCTTCTTACAATTTCAACATCCCAAACAAATGTAAAAACCCTGTGCACATCAAAATCATACAAGATGACTGAGATCTGAGCCACTTGTCTCCCCCACCTAGGGTAACCAACGGACACCCACGAATCCCCGACCTTTCACAAAGCAAGTACCCCGTGAATCCTGAAGCTGGAAGTGGGTAAGTCTCGATACCTGGAAAACGAATCACCCGGATGGTAACTTACCCACAATGAGGGTATACAATAGCGTGGATATATATTATCGCAGATAAGAGTTATGGGTATATATATAAGTGCTATATATATATATATATATATGCAATACGAAATACTTACTCATTCAAGGTGAATCACAATGTAAATAACTATCACACATTTAATTATAGAAGATTCAACTTATGTTAACTCACATGTCATACCCTATATCTCTGTTTATATCACATAATCAAATTTAGTAAAAAATGCAAAGAAAATTTCACAAACCCGACGCTCATACTACAACAAGTCAATAGCAACTTACGAAAATGAAACACAATAACATCATATATCACATTTCATCCTTTTCCCGGCAAAGCCTCACCTCCTTCGAACAATCTAACAACATAATACCTCTTTTCCCGTAGCCTCACCCCTTCAAACACCCAACATCGCTATCCTTTTCCCGGAAGGCCTACCCTTCGAACACCCTACACCATCTCAAATATCCCTCAAATCAACAAGTCACAAATCACACATATAAATACCAAACATGCTAAATATCATACAATAAATTTTAATGTAGCATTCATAATATACACGTATACAACAAATTTCGAGTAGAAACCCATAATTAACAAAAATATACTCACAAGCATGCCCATAAATACCAATATAGGCTCGGACTTGAATACAATCTGCTATATTAGTACCAAGCAAAGTAGGACCTACACTCAAACATATCTGTAAATGATGACTACCACAAAATAAACAGGTCATACCCATTCAACACAAACCACCACACAAGTCAACATTTCACAATTCCCACAACTATACCCACGTATAAGTTTGAACACGCATGCATACCACAATCAATTACCGCTGGTTTCACTCAAACATAAATAAGCGTAACAAACGAGTGATAATCAGACCTTGGGCTAGTACCACGCCTGCTACCAATTCCATCCTCATTGCCTCGCATGTCCCGAGTCCGAATGTAACATCCGAAAAAACATAATTACTACTCGCAACAAATTCTTCAACCCTTATCCTAATTCAATTCCCCTCGACTTTTCAACCTTACTTTTTAGTTACAAACCCGACAACTATACATAGACAAGTTAAATTATGTTTCAATAACAAATCAATGGTAGTACCCTACTACCTGCATTTTCAAACTTATAATCAAAATACTATATACCTTATTCAAACTTACTAACATTTCCAATCAATTCTTTCAATCAACCCACTTTCAACTTTTTTCCAATTAATAAACCACCACTATCAACCTCCAATCCCAAAGTCCGCCGACTACCAAAATCATTTTAAAATTACTTTAATTCTGCCTTTCTTCCAACACTTATAACTCATAATTTCATCTCAAACAATCACAATAACGGTCCAATAAATATATTTATACTATCAACCACATTTTAGAGAAAGTCAACCCGAAATCACTCGAAAGTCATCTTTCAACTAACAACAACACTTTCTCGCCAAATATCGATCATTATCAATTCCTATTATAATTTAAGCCTAGACAATAATTATATTCAATAATATAAAAAAACCGGTCAACCCAAAATTTCAAAAAAGTCAACGGCCCTAAAAAACACGATATTTCAACTCAAGAATAACTAATTTACAACCCAAGAATCAATTTGAGCAATAAAATTCGAATACAAAGTCAACGAAACAACTCGGCGATTCCCAAAATATTCAACAAGATCGGACCTTCTTTTTTTACCTTAAACGACGAGGACGATGAGGGTGCTCTCCTCCCAAAAAATTTTGAGTCCAAAGCTTGAGACGAGGAGAAAATCGAGGAAGAAGAACTCAAAAAAAAAAAAAAAATGGAGAAACTTCTCCCCGTCGCTGCCCTGGGCTCTGGGAAGGAAATGGGCTTGTTTTGTGGTTTGGGTCCTATTTGATCATTAAGGAATTGGGTTGGGCCCAATGGTCCAACCGGTGAAAATCCGAACATTTTACCGATCGATACTTTTGTTTTAACTTATCTCGACGACTAACTTCCGAACATTAGCATTAACGCACATAAGATATAGTTGGCGGGTTTCCAAATTTACGTAAATAAATTAATAACTTCACATTTTAATTTATTAATTAATCTAGTCGTTACCGCCATGCATCGAGGTAAATATGTGTTATAATTTTATTTTATTAAGTTTTCTTACTGAGCATCATATTACTTAGCTTTATTTATTTGTTTAACACATGTATTAATAATATGTGACATATGTAACCAAAAAAATGTAAATAAAAATGAAGCAAGTGAGAACTACTTATATGTTATACATTAAGCCGCAAAGATGAATCGATGAAATAATAAAAGTACCAAATAAAATATTATAACTTAAAATATCAACCAATATTTTTTTTGATAATTACATTGTATGAAAACAAACATATTACAAACAAACCTATATGTCTCGACATGACACTCCAACAAATAGAGCTTAACAATTACATCTATAATGTAAGAAAATGTAAAGCAAAGACAAGTAACGCGACATCCTGTATTGGGAATAATCCTCTATGAAAGACGAGAGTTTCCCTGTGGATTCAAAGCCATTCAAACGAGGCTCATAACAAAAATATTAATTCATGCTTTAAAATCTACTTGCTTCTATGATAGATAAAATAGAAACAAAACATGGATGGATTTTGAAAGTTTAAAATATTAGATGTAGAATTCCTGATTATGAGCGTAAAATCAAACTGCTATATTTGGTAAGCCAACGATATTTCTACATGTAAATACATTTCACAAATTTGTTTATATAATTGATAACTACAAAATTGATTTGAAGTTAGATACCAAAACCTTCTCTTTCTTCATTAGTCATTTGTTTAGATTTTAATTAATAAATGAACTTATACACAGCCAATCATTATAAATAGCTTAATTGAATCAAACAAAATAGTTTGGCTAAATTCTCCTAACATCCACAAAGAATATAGTATACAAAGAAACAAACAAAGTAACTAACAAATTAGTTAAGAGTTTCAAACTTAACACATACTGCAAAAATGAATTCTAAAGGCCCATCGAGAATCCTCTTTTGTAGTATATGGCGAATTTCTAAGTTAAGAATTTTAGATCTAACTTTTTAGTTATTGTTACGCTTATGTGAAACTTATTAATGGTTTCTTAATTCCTTTTATATATTAGTCTATTCATTCCTCTTTAGTTATCTTTGTAGTCTTAACTTTTTGCTTTCAAAATATTTGTTTCTTATAGGATAGGAAAATTGTGTTTTTACATTTGCAATGTATTTTTGTTATTAAATTATTAACCAACCAATTGTGTAGTTTTACTTAATTGATATTTTATATTTTTAATATACCTTTTGACTATTTTTTATTTTTCTTAATTTATGTGCAAATAACTAGAAAGATAACTAAAAAAGGAACGTGGATGGAGAGGCACTTTATTTCATTTTTTTTAAAATCCATTATATAAATCCATAGTTATGCTTTTACTCTTATATAATATATTAAAAAAATGACCAACAACAATCGATAATAGAGTCAATTATTCTTTGATGAGGATGTGAGGTTGCAAAGTGAAAGAATAATTAAACTTGCAAAATAAACAAAAAGAAAAAAGGAGAAATTTTGATTATTTGAGTAGGGACGTTTAACTCTCAGCCTTTGATGATTTTATAATTTTAAGAAAACGATACTTTTTACACTTTAGAAATAATAAAGTTTCTGATAAATTTGTTTTCCTATTAAGATTTTTGTTTACATTCTTTATAATTATAACAAATAAATCAATGCATAATAAACTAACACGCGCGAATGACATCCCTTCTGGGTAGAGTATCATAAAAGAGACGAGCTAAACAATGATGTTGATCAAGTTACACTATTAAAACTTCAAATGACAGCTACTCACCAGCATCATCCCGTTGATTCGGGCCAATGTGGAGGAGAGAGGAGACTCCAAAGATTCCCTGTCTCCAAACAAATGATCCCAAATAGATAATAATATAACGAGCCACATTTACCCCCCATTCTCCTTATTCATCCTCATTCCCCTCAAATTCAAGCAGTATTTATATGAATGGCATACATAAAAGAAATTAATATATTCTCAAGATTTACCTTTACCAGTAACGATCACCCCTGTGTCGCCGCGTGATTGAAAAGACTAAGTTTGTTAGTAATCTCACACGTAGCTACTGCATCTGGAGTTAGGAAACCGACAAGAAATAACCAAATACCGCTTCAAACAATAATCTAAAAGTCTCTAAACAATATTTATATCAACTTCAAAATATATATATATATATATATATATATATATATATATATATATATAACGTGATCAAAGTACAAAAACATATCTGGCTGGGAAAAATACTACAAAAATATAAGGATAAGTAGCTACAGGACTCGTTAAGGGATATCATAGCCAAATTCCCGAACTATAATACCTAACATTATACTTCCAGCTCCTCGCAGCATAAGCGGGCTACCTAACGCCTCCCTTCAACTATAAAATTCCTGGGATCCCAAATGAAAGTGGATTTGTCGGAAGCTCAATGAATATTTAAGTATAACGGAACTATAACTAATCACACACATATGCATACGTAAACATATAGTCCTTCAAATAATTTAATAAAATTCATCTCTCAAATAATCCAAAATAATCTTAATACTATCCGATAACCTAATCATATCAACAATCCAACGAATAAACTATCACATATTGGACAAATAATAACATCCAGTGATATGAAACAAAGCTTGAACAAATAATTATTCCTCCGTCCCCTTATTAGAGTCTACACCACTCCCATTGAAAACAACGTCATTAGTTGTCTCTACGCCCAATCAAACGGATATCTCGAATATAAAGAACATAAATAATAACAATTATTCTCAATGAAAATACACCTCATAACTACCAAGTCTCACATTACACAACCATTGTGAGCTCATTCCCATAATTATCCTCCCGACTTATTTTGGAACCATATAAGTTCCACATACCTGTTATCACCTGGCCCCCTTTGGAATTTTTTTCAATTTTTATCTATCTTTAAGAGTCCATTAATTCTAATCCTCAAAACTAACATCAACGCATCACCATCATTAGTTTCCATCCCGTTATTCTTTAAACAACTAACTTCCATTTATGTCTTGATACATCAACCATCATACTTTCTTATTAATGAGATCCCAAGACTCATTGATATTCTACTACTAAATTATACAATTTTTTCCTACCCAAGTAGTCCACAACTTCCTCCCGAGCAAGCGGTATTTCAACTCTTATAATTTAAGTGATTTCACTTTACATCATAGGATAACCCTCAAAATATTAAGAACAACTTTCGTGATGCCCATTCATCAAACTCAACATCGAAATATTTGCTCACAATCTTCTCGGGGCTTGAATATGTTATTACTTGTGACTGCATAAATAATATAATATATCCAAACACCTTTTACCCTCTTATCATTTGAATACTATCTATTCTTGACAAAGGAATCAAATCCTTATCCTTTTTGATCCATTTATACTATAACTTATTAAAATATTATTATTCAAATCACTAATCTTACTTTATGAGATTCAACACTTCTAACTCCACCCAACTCATCTATCCTAAAATTTATCTTTTTTTTCGAATAAATATCGTCTCTTTGTACATTTTTTTCTTGCTACAATAGATTCTTCTTTCTCCAAGAAATCATCACTTCCTTTCATTTCTTCCCCGATCCGCTCCAAAGAACTAAATTCAAAATCATCAATTAAGTATTTGATAATCCAACTATTATCACCTCAAATTTATATCTCGTATATTTTATACTTTATATTTTTCTTGAAAATATTATCATCAGATTCATTACTTATTTTAACTCTAACTTCAATTATGTTCTATAATTCACATAATTTCCCAAGTATCACCAACCTTAAATAATCTATTTCGATCCAACTAACATCCTTGTTTCATCCAATTAATCAACACTGGCATATTTAGCTCCAGGTTTCATTATCTTGGAAAGAATGGATTCATAACCGACTTGGTACATTCCAGACTTTTGAGACAACTTCAACTAGTCTTATCATCTTAATATGCTTCTCACAAAGGTTAAACTTTCTATTTCATCTGGTAATTTCTCCTAAAGTCCCTCCAAATGGTATATCAACTAATTTCTTCTTAAAACAATTCTTCCTCCCTCGAATTTACTGCACCGACCATTATCAAATTTCTATTTCACTTAAATGTTCATTTATTCAAGGACAACTAAATTCATCTTTTTCTTCCTTCCACGTGGTCCCTAAATTTTGCATCATTCCATTTACTTCTTCAAGGCAACACTCAACAACTTAAGCAACTAAGAAACTTCATAATGACAACCAAACTATAATATTCATTTTCAACCCATTATAACCCTTATTCATACTGGAAGAATGGCCAAATGCAGATTCATTAAACTTATTCTCATATTCACAAGTGATCCATCCTTGTACGTCAACTAAATTAATTCCCTCACTTTACTCTAACACTTGGGTAAAACTATCATAATTATCTCAAACATTCTCACCTTAATTATTCCAAGTGCAAAAAGGTTTAACTAACTTTAGCCTAAGGATCACCAACCTTACACCCCATCATGATTACTATTAAAACTTAAGGGTCAGCGTACTTCCCACCTTAACTCCTTAACACTCTAGGATTACATAAATAATACGCTTTCAACCTCTTAACAACTCCAAATCCAACACATTGGGAGACTCCTTCACAACATCTTTTGGCATATCTCTTTCCCTCTCCAACAAAAATTCCAACATATCCTCTCATATCTTAACATCTCATTCCATAGGTTTTGGCCTCGGAGTTCACATCCTTATAAATCCAAGAATCAGTTTTAATAAACATCATCAATGAAAACGCAAGACTCTTTCCAATTCAACTTTAATTGTATATTCACCAAACATACTAATCGCTTTCAAACCCATGTTAGCCTCGTAACAATAAATATGATTTATCTCAACCTTCTCCCCTAAGGGTCCCTCACATCGAGCTAAACAAAAATCTTCTGTGCAATCCCTCAAATTAAACGGTCAACGAAAGATGGAAAGAGATCCTCGATTCCACAAGAAGACTCAAATATTCCACAAACTCCTCGAATTATCTTAGACACATATAAATCAGTCACTGGGCCAAAAGCATCTTAAACCTCAAGCTCTCTATACCAAAATTGTAACGATCCGCCCAGGTCGGCCGCACCCAAGGCTAAGATCGTTAGTAATCTCTATGTCAGAGTCACCGTATACCTGGTAGGAAAACTGACAAGAAAATATACAACCAGAATACTGTCTAAACAATAATCTAAAATTTCGAAGACATTTATATCAACTTCAAAACATATATATATATATATATATATATATATATATATATATATATATATATATATATATATATAAAGTGATAAAATACACACAACACCTCCACAAAATACTACAAAATATGAGGATAAGAAGAAGAAGACCCATGAGGATATCCTAGCCAATCTCGAATTATACCTACGATTATACTGTGATCCTCGCGAAAAGATGGCGCCACACCTAAAAGCCCCCCTCTTCCAACTATGTACCTGGGGGCCTACTTTTAACAAAGAGATTGTCGCGAAATTTTATTTCCTCAATGAATATTTAAATAACGAACTTCACAACTAATCACATATATGATACGTAAACATATAGTCTCAATAATTTAATATAATCCACCTATCAAATAATCCATGTATCAATTCAATACTATCCGACAACCTAATCATATCAAATAATCCAACTTAAATAAGTTACTACAAGACAAACAACATCTAGTATATCAAATATGCTAAATACTAACTCTATCTCGACCCCTTATATTAGAGTCTACACCCACCCTATTGAGAAAAACAACGTCATTTGTTGCCTCTAGCTAATTGGGGCGGTGTCTGGCATACTCGAATACAATCCTCCCGCTACTCCCTTGCCACCAAGTAGACGTGGAATACACCTTAACCTATTAGGAGCCTCAGGTCCGCCGACACAAGGGTTTTATCCATTGGGTACTTAGCAATAGCTTTGGGCAATATCATCTTTATAAATTTTTAGGCTGACATGCTGACATCAACCGCACTGTACTTCCTTAGGCTATTTCCATCACGCCAACCGCATCTCAGAGTTCTTAGTTATCAGAGCAATATCAATCAGACCGTAGCTCTTAGGCTAGCGTAGCACATTATGCCACCATCCACAAACCAACAATAATAAATCTCCTCATCATATGTATATCCCCACTCAGCAACTCATCAACCCATACTTAAACATGCTCAGACAACATTTCATTATCAAGCACCCCATATACAAATATGCATTAACCATTTCTTTACCACAATCTCAACTAATCCATTGACACACACACACACGCACACGCACACACACAATATGCTATACATATTAAATTACAAACAATTCATATGTAATAAGTCACCATACATGAGATATGTACTCACAACTCGATATCACAACCCGATCATATAATGGGTCACCAATGATTTTAAAGTCTCACATCACATCACATATATAAATCTATTTATAAAATCTAAGTACAAATCTCATATATACACAATATATATGAAAGATTTTGTCACTTGATATAAATACTACCTCAAAGTCGCTTCCAATATCAAATAAATCGGCATACCCCGAAGTAACTACCCGATATCCACACCTAAAGAACATAATAATAACAATTACATTTATTTTTAGTAACTCTAATCCGGTCAACATGTAATAACCTTCAGTTCAAAGAGTGTTATCGTAATATTATCAGTTAGAAATTTAAATTTATGGCTCGTGAGTTTAAAGTGGTTAAAAACCAAGCACTTTGGTGAAACCGTAAACCTAAAAACCTAATCCAGAAAGTGAGCAATTCTTGAGATATTTTTTGTTAATTCCCACGACTTTCTTATACTATCCAAGTGTCTGTCAATACTACCTCATCTTCTTCTTTCTTTCTTGTTATACGAACCCTTTCCCCCTTTTCTCTTGAAATTTTTCTTCCATTTCCTCTCATGAAGTCATCCTGAAATTTGAGTATTTCAAGCCATTCTATACCTATTGTAGGCAAAGAAAGTTCGAATCTTTTGGAGTATTTCTTGAGTTCGAGGAGGCTACTCTTTTTGGGAATTCGAGCTGACTTTGAGCTTTATGTTTACATGTTATGTAGCTGTCATTTAAGCTTAGATTATCGTGATAAGAGTTGATAATTATCGATTTACGGGTTGAAAAATGTTGAGGATTATGAGTTGACTTTTGTTGACTTTTTCTAAAATGGGTTTTAAATGATAGCTACTGGACTCTTATTTTAGATTGTGTTTTATGTTTAAGTTGTATTTCTTTAGCTATTGGGAGAATGTTCGATATTACAAGTTTTGCAAGTTGATGTATGGTTGACTTTTGAGATTAAAGATGGTTAGAAATGTGATGATTAGTTGTTAATATCCGAACGCGCCAGCCTCGGAACTAAAGTAATGTAACTCGATCATTAATAGGAAAGGTTGAACCGTTGGAAATTAAAAAGCGATAAAACTTTGTTGGGTTATTTCGGGGTATCGATATGAGATTATATATATAGTAGAATGTTATATTAATAGTTGTGTTATAGTAAATTGCAATTCTCAATGCTTTTAGGCATTGATCGCAGTCCGCCGCTTATGATTGCGCTGGAGATTCTGCTTAGCCTAGCCGAGAAGCGTAGTAGTACCCGCCTTAAAAGTCGTATTTGAATTATTTGACATTTGAGTATATGTGTATGTTTCTTATATAAGGCGATTTTGCGGTTAAATTATATGTTGATTGGCGTTGTGGGTTGAGCTCTGGAAAGCAGTTTAGTCTTTATCAATGTATGTGTGTTTTGGTGAGTTAAGCCGAAGTCGTGTATTAAAGAAGTCAGAGCATGAAGCCGATGTCAAGCCGCCTGGAGTTGTCGGCCCGGTACTGGCTTCGCTCAGTAATGATTTGCGAGCTGGTTGCCTCGCATCTAGTAACGATTCGGTGATTGCTTCTACTGCTATTTATCTCGGTGATAACTTATGTCAACACGGCATAAGTTTCTCCTTGCAAGCTATGCCGATTATACGCTACATTGGGCTTGTGTAAAACCCTGACTTATATCGAGTTGTGGTGGATCAGCGAGTCAGAGTTGCCGAGTCGATAGAGTTGTTGGAGTCGATATTATTCTTGGAGTTGATAATTTTACTGCTGAGTTGAGTTACTATCGCTGAAGCTGTTGGAGTCGGCTACTATTGTCGAGTTGTCGTGGGTTGCCGTGGAAATTTTGCCTAGTCGCTGAGGTCAGGTGTCGCCGCTTCGCCGCTGATGTAGTAGGTCGATCAAGCTGCGCTGCGTGTTGTTACGCTTTTCTTGAGATATAATGTGATGTTATGGTCGATTGCCATCATTCCGATAATTCCTCGCTAGTAATAATTTATGACTATATGAAATGATAATGAAACTAGTAGTGACTTTATGTTAAGACCTAAGTTGAATAATATCATATACTCTTTTCTATCGTATGCAATATTAATTCATTTTTGATACACTATCAAGGATTGAAAGTTAGATTTCATTCTTGAGATATATATTTACTAAGTTTCGCAGTTTTTACACCCTATTCGCCATGGGCGCAAAAATTTTATCATAGGTTGACAGTGGCGTTTGTTCTTTCGACGGATTTCCCTCGGTGTTTGTTTAGAAGCAGCGAGCTGCTGGTGGCAACATCCGCGCCTCTTTATTTTGTTGGATTGTGGTCAGGTATGTAAAGTTGTTATTTTGAGATACTTGTCAGTTGTATCGTCACTGGAGTTATGTTGTATATTGGTTGTTGTTATGTGGCTGAAAGAATACTACCTACGAATCTTTTTTCTGGGCAAAGTGCTGTCGCTACTTGTATATTGCTTTGTTGAGTTGTTTCACATAATGCTTTCCTTCAAATCGAGTCATCCATCGACGTACACTGTGTCCGTGGAGTCGTAATTTATTCTAACCTCGTGGGCGCACGACCAGCGGGTCGCTACACAACAACTACTAGATTTTAACCACTCTCGAACTTACGCAATTTCATCATCATCCCATTTTACTTATTATACTACTATACGATTTTAACTTTTGTCTATATCCAAACTATATTAGAAGATTTATGTTTAGTCTATGATAGATCTGATTTATTAGTTGTGGGTATGGGTCATTGATGATAGTATTTCTTAACAAGAATTTAATTAGATAAATTTCAGAGTCTCTATAACTAACAACATACTTATATTTAAAACCATTAAATATAAACTCTAGTCATCATTGAAAGGGATGAGTTTAGTCAATTAAAGTAATTTTGGCATAATTATACAACTAACTATATAACCAATAAAAGCGATATACTTATACCTTTTCCTTCTCAAACTTGGAAAGAAACTTTAAGATTATGATTTAAAGTTATGGTAATAACATTAAAAAGAAAAGAAAAATTTTTGGTAGAAAGCGGGAAGTGGGTCACGGCCCTAACGGAGTAGTGATAGAGGAAAATTTGTTTGTGTTTCTTTTCTTTAGTTTATGTTATCTATACAAATGAAGTTGCTTAGCCTTGAAGTAGTCTATGAGCAAGCACGAGGTGTCTAAGTAGCAAGAATGAGGTGTCTAATAAGAAGCAAGCACGAGGTGTCATTTCCTTTCTTAGCTAGGAGGGGAAAAGATGAAAGAGTATTTACTATACACTGCTCTGGGCTCGAGTCTATTTTAAGAAACAATACTCAATTATTACTTCGAATCTCATAAAATTCGATTTATTTTAGTTACCCTATGTTATTAGGGATATCCAAACAATAATTTAATATGTTTTCTTCAATCCACCACTACTAAAAAAACACACTTAAAAAAGCGCTTACATAGACAACACATGTAAAGAAGTGCCATCTAAGTTGAAATTTTAGACGGTGCTAGACAAGCGCCCTCTAAGTTAAATTAATTTTTTAAAAATAAAAATAGTAAAGCAAAATAATTAACCCCCTCCCCTTCCTTCCCCCTCTCGACCCACATATGTACCCTGTCCCCCCTCGCCCCTCACTCTGCCTTTGTGTTATTTGAAACTACCTCAGCCAGCCTACCTATTTTATTTTACTTCACTGCTTGTACGTTTCCTATCTACTTTGAGTATTTTATTTTACCTTAATTATTTCATTTGTACTTTTTGACCATCTGATATAAATGTTAATAACTCAACTAAGTACGGAGTATATTTTATATAACCCATTATTTACTCACACGTTTGTACCCTTTTTTCAATTTAAACATATTAATAAAAATATCACTTTTTTTTTGTTTCCTTCTCTTAACATACTAAAATTAAATAAGAAAACCTAACAAAGTTCTTGCTCCTCCATCTCTCAATTAAAGTCAACTAAATTATAGTAATCATCCCATATCCGAGGTATTTATTACATATGGTTGACAAAGACAGTGAAGCAAAAACATTGCTACTTGTGATGCAAATATTTTTGATTTTATTTTTTATGTTTCACTTAATGGATGAGATGTATCATGTGACGAATGATTTGTGTGTGGTGTTACAAAGAGGTGATCAAGACATTTTGAATGCTTTAGATCTTGTTTCGGTTAGTAAACAACAATTACAAGAGATGAGGAGTGATAGGTGGGAAGAATTTTTGGATAAAGTGGTGTCATCTTGTAAGGACTTGAATGTTAAGATTCCCGACATGGAGGCACAATATGTGAAACAATTGAAATCAAAACGTATTTGCACCATTACAAGTTTGATTGTTTTGTAAATATTTTGGTTGTGCAACTGAAAGAGTTGAATTTACTATGGAGAATACTGAGTTATTGAAATGTGTTGCTTCCTTGAGTCCTTGTTCTTCATTTGAGACGTTTGATATAAAAAAATTGTTGAAGATGACCCGGATGTATCCAAATGAGTTTTCTGAAGTTGATGATCAAACTTTGACCAACCAATTTGAATGTTATATCAGGATTGGTAGAGGAGATCCTAGATTTTTTATTTGAAAGGACTTGCAAAACTTTGTAGGACTCTTGTGCAAAGGAAGAAGCATATATGCTACAATTGGATTTTTGAGCTTGTGAAGTTGGCTTTTCTATTACCGGTAGCAACTGCAAGTATTGAACGAGTCTTTTCTGCTATGAAATATGTGAAGAATTATCTAAGAAATAGAATGAGTGATCCATGGCTTAATGATTGTCTAATAACATATGTTAAGAGAGAAGTTTTTACCACTATCAGTGATAAAACTATCCTCAACCGGTTTCAAGCTATGAGCAAGAGGAGAGTTCAAGTTAAATTAGTTTAATATTATATTTATTTTTTATTTTTGATGTAATGCATATTAATATATGACTGAATCTTTGTTTTTTTATATATATTTTTTAGACTTATGATGCATTTTTCTATTTGTTCTGCCAAAAACTTTTTTTATGAAAAAATTTATATTGTCTATACTACCAGACACCACATCAGTTAGAATCCCGACTACGAATCGCTTGTGCCAAGGAGATTATTGCTTTTACTCCCATAATCATGTTACTTTTAACTAAAAAATCAATATGTTCCCTTTGAACATATTCCATTCTCAAAGTGCATCTGTAGATTATCTCGAAGTGATGGTATAAAATTTAAGGCCAATAGTATAGTAGATTTAATGAAATATTATCAATTATATTACATACGTCGGAGTCAAACCTTACGAATTATTCATGCCGATCCCCAAATTATTGAAGCCTGTGGAAAAAATGAACTCAAAAGTGAATTCTTGTTTATTTATTTGAAATTAAATATAGATAAGTTTGATGGAGCTAGACTAAAATTTTAATCTAACTCAACAATGTGTATTTGCAGATATATGATAGAACAAAAGTTGGCCATGTTTTAACATGTCCCATTCTCGATCATAGCATAGTTTAGTAAGTCCACTTGGTCATTCCGCTTTATATTGATGCCAAGTTTGACTTTTGACATAATAGCAAAACAGTCTGCGACTTTTTTAGATATTTTCACTTTTAATAAAAATTTCTGGACAAATATTTATCTGCATCCAAATATTAATCTTGTTCAAATATTTATTAAAATTAATCTCATCCAAATATTTGCCCCAAAATTTTAACAAAATTGAAAAAAATTATCTCCAAAATGGGCGACATTCTTACCCCTCAAGCACTTGCCCAAAAAAAGTCAAACTTAATCTCTTTTTTATGGAATGACCAAGTGAGACACTTTTGAAAATATGTGACTTAATGAGTATTTTGCTCACGCGACTTTAACAGCGGAATATTCTTGAAACACGATGATCTAACTTAATGCCTCTAGAATAAATTTAGCCTTAGGATGTTTGGCTTTCCTCATTTTCGATCAAACTCAACTTATAAGTTGATTTCGTCAAAAAGAAGTGTTTGAATACTAAATTCATTATAAGTAAGTTTTGAAAAAAGGTAGAAAGATAAGTGGGAAACTAATGAACAAACTTAATTGATGTTAAATCATCAGATACATGATCACTTTACATGTTATAATTCAAATATAAGAGATTAGTGTTCTTACGGCGATGCCAATAGAAGCTATCAACAAGTCTTTCAGTTATAGAAAACCTAACTCTTCAATCCAAGTACCCCAAGTCATTGTGGCTCTAGAATATATCTACACCAAGAGAGATTGAGTCCTCAATAAGAAGCTTGCTAGAACCTAGAATAGAACAATTATTCAAGAACAACAAAGAACAAAACTCACAAAGTCAAATGCCTACAGTAGGTTCGACTTTTCCACTCACAGAAATGGAGGGAGTATTTTGTGTAACGACTCCAACCTGTGGGCCCCCTCGAGGTTGGGACCGCCATCAAATCTGGTCAATCGAGTCACCAACGACAGCGGATGTTCTATAAAAAATTGACTGCATTTCTTAATCGCGATCAAGTAAAATAATACAACTCTCTGGCCCATCAGTGAAGTAACCAACACTACAAATAACCGAAAAGTATTGTAATATAAATACAACATCAAACAACTTGTTTTACAACTCGAGACAACAATAATTATTACGCATAAACAAACCCAAAGAAGATAAAAAAGATGACTATTTAGGCCCTCGAAGCCACCACGCCACCCCTCCGCTGCCAGCCTACTGCCAATGCATCTCGGTCATCCCGCAACAACCTAGACATAAAACGCCCGCCCATAGGGAAAAATAGGGAGTCAAATTTTAAAAAGTCGTGAGGAATACAAATATCACGTATTAACCTTACCACTCATACAAACAACGATAATTCAAGACCCTCATACACACAAGGATAATTCAAGACCCTTACCTATTTAACGACTATCCACCCTCAATAGTTATATTTTATATGCTCCTCTCGACAAGATAAATCTTTCCTTAATGGCTTTCCGACAACACCGATAAATCTACACCACGCCAACAACTTACTCACAAGCATAATCTTACCTACAAAGAGTACCTCTATTTATTATCTTCTTAAGTATAGCTAATTCCCGACAATATACAACTCAAACATACAATCCACTAAAAATATATCTCAACATCTCAGCAACTCAAGCGGCCAACTCAACCACTTATCTTTAGTTCACCTTTAAAGCGCTACTTCCCATATAGTCATACACCTCCTATGACATCTAAACGCTTATTATGCTAACCTCCAAATCGTATCATTATCTTAATATAACTCGAGCAACGATATCTTAAACTCAAGATAACTTAAGCACGAATTATCTCCCCAAATTCGCTATTTAGTATAATGGAACTTATCTCACCTCAATGGTATCAACGCCGTGGGTTGGGATTAAGCAATCTCTATATACTAACACGCTTGAACTAACCTTCCAATTATATATAAAATATCATCAATAGATCATCTTATAGGATTATTTCCGTGAATCTATTTTGGCTTATAATTTTATAATTTACTGCCCTATTCACTAGTTATCTCAAACTCGTTAACTTAACTCAACTTTTAACCTTTAAAGGATGTAGAGAGGAACGATTAATACTCAACCTAGATCCACAAGAAAACTGAGCAATATTATCATCAATCAACCGAAACCTAATTTGGCATAAAATCTTCATCAAGGCGCAACATCTAGTATAATCATATTAAATATCCATAACTAATAAATGAGTCATAAAACATCATACAACAACATAGAAATTTAAATAATATGTCAAAATATAATACAAAGTCTCAATAATGCACACCATCACCCAGAATAAAATCATAGAGACTCAACAACAACTATAACTCTAGTCATTAAACCATCTATCTCTCATATATCCACAACTATACCAACCTCTAATTAAAAAGATATGCTAAATCCGCTCACCTGTGAATGGACCAATCGCTAATAAATACCACTCTTATACCGAAGCATAAGGCCACCACCAACAACACACACAAAGAAAGTGGATAATAGATCTCACAATCGGCACTTATACAAAAGTATAAGGCCAACACCGACAATGCAATATAGCAAAAGTTGATAATAGATCCCACACTCCCGACTTATACCAAAAGTTTTTGGCGCCAACACCGACAATGCACATAGCAAAGTGATGGCCAGATCTCACAATGACTTATACCGAAGTATAAGGCCAACAATCGACACTGCACATAGCAAAGTGAGGAATAGATATCCTCACACCGCACTTATACCGAAGTGATAAGGCCAATAATCGACAATGCACATAGCAAAGTGATAATAGATCTCACACCGCACTTATACCAAAGTATAAGGCCAGTCAGCTGGCCACATATTCTCGCAAGGAAGGAGAGTCACCTAACCCCTGGATCATCCCAATATGTGGCTATCATATCCTAATACTCAAGTCACCTCAAAAGTCGACATATAACTCCAACCAACACCTCCCAACAACTAACTACTCTATTCCCAAACAATATCAAAGCACAATTTAATTAAAACATTCTCAAAATCATAAATCAATCGAACAAATGGCTGTCACTAAAAATACAAAAGTGCCGACAAGGCCATAGAAAATATAAAAGTGCCGACAAGTGCCACATAAAATATTGCAAAAGTGCCGACAAGCCACCGAACAGCAAACGTAAGTCAGAGTTCAAGCTATTACTTACTCCCGCTAAATCTTCAATGCCACATAAATAAAATCACATAATCATATCATGGCTCACATAAATGAAACACACATAATCACACAAAAATGACATGTTTCCTTACCAAATTAAAGTAAGTATCGCATGTAGCACCCAAGTAGATAAGTACTCACCTAGGGTTAAGAATAGGCGAAACGCCCCGCCTAATCGATCTAAGTGCTCTTTCCTAATGCTCGCTGCCTAAATCAAAACACCTCGAATAATATTACCACAACAATTTAACTTCTTTATCTTAATTCAATTTCTCGACTTTTCAATCCATTTTAGTTACAAATTGACAAATCCTAAGTATAGGATTACTAATTATGTTTCAATGACAATTAAATTGATTACCAACTATCCCGACTAAATCCCATAATCGGCCAACACCTTATCCAAAAAATACCAACATTTTCAACCAATTTCAATCAAACCAAAATATCAACTTTTCCAACTAACTAAACCCACATTTCTAACAACCTCAAATCCCAAAGTTCGCTTAATACCTTTCAAAATCTAATAAAATTAATTTCAACATATATTCCTCCAACAACTTATAGATCATACTTCCACCTCAAAACAATTCCACAATAGTATCCAATAACATATTTATACCAATAAAGCCCTGTAATAACATATTTATACCTCAACAACATTTTAGAAAAAGTCAACCCAAAAGTCAACTCAAAAGTCAACTCAACTATACCGACATCTCTGCAATCTCGAAAAAATGATTATTACTTCATTCCTATACTATAATCTAGGCTAGATAATAAATTATAAGCAATAATAACCCACAAAAAGTTTTAACTCAACCAACCTCTTCAAAAGCCCCAAAACAATCATCACGAAGTTACTCATTCAAAAGCTTAACTTCAAACTCAAGAACAACTAATTTAGAGCCCAAGAATCGACAGCAATAAAACCGATCCGAACTCAATGCCTAAATACACAAAAGTTTCTAATTTCTCTTACCTTGAATCGACGAGGATGACGAGGAGAATCAAGAAAAAATCAAGAGGGGGGGGAGAGAACCGACGGCAAGAGCGAGGGGAGGGGAATGGGTTTTTGTTTTGGGCCTTGGTTGGTTTGCTATGGTTTATGGGTTGCCCCACTTATATTAAGAGCGTGGTGAAAACCCCGATCGTTTTAATTCAATCGATACTTCTCGTTTAACTTATCTCGACAACCAACTTCCAAACATTAACATTTATATTACCACCCAACTAATATCATTACCATCCGACTACAACTTTAAAATTTTCACCACCGAAATGTACCACTAAACCGACCGATTCGCTTGTATTTTCAACTATTCAACTTCTCGAAATTTTGATTTCTCCTCGAAATAATCCACCTAAGCGTAGTATACTATTATTATTAAAAGAATATTAGCAATGAACGGGTTATTACAGCATTTTTCTGGCTGGATTTTATGATTTCAATAGCCCGCTACGCCAAAGTCGACAAACTTGTGTTACATGAAGCTATATCGTCGGGTGGGGCGGGACCCGGAGATAGTGGCAACAATTTCTGAATAAAATTGATATACCGAGACTAGTAATATATGAGTAGTAGTTTATGTCACGAGAAATTTTTACATTTGGAATCGTGTTTCATTGAGATTTAAGTACGGAAAGAAGAAATAATACCGCAAACCAACGGGA
>JADFUC010000673.1:0-56669 GCA_019722365.1 Lithospermum erythrorhizon | reverse complement strand
ATCAGTGACCGCTACGTTCAGTTGCGACTGTTGCTGTTGATGATAGTTAGCCACGGTATGATGCATTGTGTAGTTAACGTATTTTCTGTATTATATATGTACAAATGTATTTATCCATCCTATCGCTACGTACATACGTATATATTTATCCCTTATTGTATACTTCATTCGGATATGGGTAAGTTACCATCCGGGTGATTCGTTTCCACTAAGCTGTCGAGCTTACCCCTTTCCCACCTTCAGATTGACAGGTGCCCTTTTGAAGCGGTTGAGTTCGTGAGTATCCGGTGATTTTATTTAGGTGAGAGACGGGTGGCTAGGATCCTCGGCAGTCATCAATTGTTCTCATTCATTTTTCTTATGTACTGATTTCTTATTTTGGTTAAATTGTATTGGAAAATGTATTAAGCTGTTTCATGAGTATTTTGGTTTTGGAACTTGTATGAATTGTGTTTTGGGTTTGGTTAGTTGATGCCGATGGATTCTTCAGGTAATGGAAATGTTTTTCAATTTTCGAACTATTTCTTGTTATCAATGTCGGATTCTGCTGGTTTCAAGCGGGTGATTTTAAATCAGCTTATTCGTATGGTGACTCGGATATCTGAGTTGATGGCCGACTTGACCTCGAGGGCGTCATTTCGGCGTGTCATACATAATGCTAAGCTTCTTGTGTTATTAGATAGAAAAATATTTCTTATCTTTTTAGAATGGTATATGAGTTGTTGCCTTTATCACACTTAGACATATTTCTCCTTTTATACATGTTTTTGGTAGCAAGCCTATTGGAAATTGAAAATCATACACCGGGTAAGTTCTAGGAAAGATGGTGTTCACATGAGGCTGCTTAAATACCAAATCTTTCATTAGCCAAAACTAGCCTAGACATGGCCATAAATCCTTGATAGCAACTATGATTGAGGGAATTCATTATTCCTTCAAGAAATGATATGTTGGCTCTTTTGGAGCATTCAATTAATTTTTTACACTACCTCGTATACCCTACACTTTTCGAGGCAATTTCGTTCGTATAATTTACTTAGGACTATAATAATAAATTATAGGTAGTAATTATCAAATAAAATTCTATCCATTTAACTGAATATGAATTCTTCAAATTATATAAGTCTTCGGGTCTCATAAGTGAACTCATACGATTTCTTATTATTTTCAAAATAATGAGGAAAATGATAGAAATTATTTTGGAATATTCAAAGCTCTTAATTTATATGGATGTGATTCTAAATATGATCTTACGAACTAGAGATAATCAAATCATGTTGCACCGGATATAACCAAATGTTCTTCAGGTGCTACATCAAAATCATATTTGCACCGACTAATTGTGATTATAATAAGGTGCTACATCAATAGTTCTTCAGGACATATATATAATGAATAATAGATATTGCATTTGTTTCATTAGATAATCATTAATATAATCAAATGATTGGACATTGTTATCTTCCGGACAAGAATATATATCAAATGTCTTTGAATATTAATAGATATATTTCAAATGTATTCAGATATTAACGTGAATATGATCGCGTATTAAAACAAGTGAGACTCGAAATCAAATATCGAATATAATCATTAATAAATCTTGAGCTTTAGGTCAGTTCGAGATCTTGTCAATATTGATATTATGATCTGGTGAAGCCCAGTGTTACGGACTCAAAAATACACCATTGGTAAATCATATATTATATATATTGTGAATCATTGGTGAATCATATATTATATATACATCATTGGTAAACATATAGTATATATATATATCCTCATTGATATTATTGTGAATACATCACAAATATATCAAATTAGTCATCAATAAATTTTTGAGATTTAGTTATTTGATAATTGTCTTTCGACTCATATAAAATATATAAACCTAATGATTTGTTTTGATATATATGTAATGAAATGAAAAATATCATCATAAATCGCTATTAATAATTAATCAAACTAATCATCTAACATTTTTTTATACTAATTAATTCGATATTAGATGCAAGCTTTGTATAAAAAAATAATATTCTGCATAAATTATTATATTAATATTTTAGAAATTATTGCTTAATTAGTCTCATGTCTACTTTCATTGAAAAACAAAATAATGAATATACGACCAAGATTATAATTAACCAGATGATTACTTGAGCAATACTAGTTAATAAATTGAAGTAATTTAATATTGAGTATGAATAAACTCAAACAGTACTACTATTGTATAAATTATACATGTGTAATTGAGTAATTCGATCATATATTTATTCGTTACTAGTTTCTAAGTCATTGTAAATTTTAGAAAATAAAGTTTAAAAAATCCGATCGACTACGGCCCGGCGGAGTAAAATATTACCTCAGTGTTGCCGACTCATGAGCTCAATTTAACAAAAAAAAAATATATACTGATCCCTTGTATCAATCGACACTTAACCCCGTTAGGTCACTTGCTTCTAATTGATTGATATATATAAAAACTTCAATTGGAGAAACATGTCGTCTTTGATAACGTGTTATGAATATAACTAAGAACAATGTAAATAGACAGAGAGAATAATAAATAAGGAGGAGAATATCTTTTATTGCTTGTGTTGTTGTGTAGAATACAATACAATGAGTTGCCTAAGATCTGATAATAAGGTAACTAAGTAACTTGCTAAAATAAGTAGCTAGTTGCTTGTTAAATCCAGTAGTTCCATTTCTTGGTAAGCAAGATATTTTACTACCAAAGGCGACTTGGTTAACAAGACATCCAAAATATATATTATTTCCATTATATATATTGATTTTATCGTATTATTTCTTTTAAAAATCCATGCAACTAGTATATAATGCCATTACATGAAAATAATTCCATATATATGAAGCGATGAGTATTATTACTTTGCATATAATTAATACCATGGAAGACTATCGAGTGGTTTTACAGATATACTTCTAGCCATGAACAGAAAAAAAAATCATATTTTCTATATCATGTAATACAAAATAAAAAATAAGTGGTATTACTAAATACAAAATTAAACCATGAATAATTAGAGGTAAGAAAATAGTTCCATTACTAAAAACATAATGATATAATAAAAAATTAAATCATATTCTATATTTGAGTTTGAATTTTCTAGATCCATGATGATGAATAATTAGATTAAAATAATATTGAATGTTTGAAAATTTAATTAAGAATCATCATCTAAGCATAAAACTCTAATGTAAAAGAAAGGGACAAAAATTGAAAAAAAGGAAAGAAACGAACAGGAGAACAAAGAGGCAAGTGTAATACCCGACCCAAAAATGTGTGTGTGTGTGTGTGTGTGTGATATGTTTGATATGATTTGATTGGTACTACTCATACCATCAAGATGCATCTTCTTTTCGGAAGCTCATCCTATAAGAACTCAATGTTAAACGTGCTTGACTTGGGGTAATTCTAGGATGGGTGACCACAAAGTTTACCGATTGAGCACGTGAGTGAGGACAAAATGTCTTTGGAGAAAGGCTTCGTGTGGTGGTTTGTGAGGCGATCCATCAAATCTAATAGCATCTGATTGATGAGCAGGCGGGCGTCTGAATGGTATCGGAAACAAAAGCCGTCCGGAGGCGTAGAACTAAGTGCTATGCGGCGCAAAGTGCGGGACACCTCTTGAGGCCGTAGGAGCCACCTCTAGAATCTCACACGGATGGTACGGTCTTGGATGTGTTGTGGATCAACGAGGACGTTGAGAATTTAAGTGGGGGAGGTTGTAATACCCGACCCAAAAATGTGTGTGTGTGTGTGTGTGTGATATGTTTGATATGATTTGATTGGTACTACTCATACCATCAAGATGCGTCTTAACTTTTGGAGGCTTTCGTCTATGAAGCTCCCAATGTTAACGTGCTTGACACAGGGGTAATTCTAGAGATGGGTGACCCACACTAAGGAGATTTCATTGAGCAGTGAGGACAAAAGCATTGGAAAGACTCGTGGTGGTTTGAGGCAGTCCATTAAATCTAATAGCGTACCGACCCGGTGGCTAAGGCAGGCGTCCCTGACTTATGAAATAATTAAAAAATTGCCAGTCACCATAATTATAGGCGTGTTAATTGCATAAGAGTGGAGTAAATTTTTTGCAAATTTTCGAAAATCATTAATTAAATCAAATACCCACTATTAAATCTTGATCGTTGATCAAAAGGGATGATCGATGATCAAGATTTGAAATTAGCGAGTCTTAAGCAGGTGGTAGGCATACAAGGAAAAACTCAATATGATCTGTGTCAAAGATTTGTTTAATATACATGCAATGAAAAGCTAATAAAAGGAATGAGAATGCTGAAAAAATGAATATTAAATGATTAAAATGGAAACAATAATGACACATTATTGTTTAGAGAGAAATAGTAAAAGACACGAGTGCGAACTATAAGTATGAAAGGAAAAGGGATGAAAAGGGTAGTTTTTCTACGAATTATTAAACAGATGATTATATATTTAATCATTTAATTTTTTCCCAAATTTTGGAAAATCATGAATTAAATCAAATACCCCTATTAAATCTTGACCATTGATCAAAGGGGATGATCAATGGTCAAGATTGAAATTAGCGAGAATATAGCACCAATTAGTAAGCATACAAGAAAAAAACTCCAATATGATCTATGTCAAAGATTTGTTTAATATACATGCAATGAAAAGCTAATAGAAAGGAATGAGAATGCTGAAAAAATGAATATTAAATGATTAAAATGAAACAATAATGACATTATTATCCTTGCAAACAATAATGGCACATTACAAATGAGTAAACGACATGAGTGCGAACTATAAGTATGAAAAAGGGAAAAGGGATGAAAAGGGTAGTTTTTCTACGAATTATTAAACTTAGATGATTATATATTTATATACGTATACATGACAAATCATGATGTCAAATGTAATATTGTTATGTGCGGTTTAAAAAATTAATACCTCAACTATACTAACTTTGTTTAATAGAATAGGGACTAACATGTAACAAAAAACATGCAGATTTAGGTATTATTTCAAACAAAGCGAGAATTATTATACTCCCTTCATTTATTTTTATTTGTCATCTTAACATTATTATTCTTTTATTTCCTTTTTATTTTTATTCTACATTTTCTAGACATATTTATATATCAATCTTCTTATTATATTCCTAGACATTAAATATCTATGAGCTATTTTTTTTTCTTTACCTTGAATATTACATAAACATCTGTCATCCAGTATATTTCAAGGTTCCATTCTCAATAAGTGAGGATATACAATATATCTTAATTATTGTGCAAAATTGAAGAACGAAAATATAAAATACAGACGGAGAATAACTTTTTATACTAATGGTTTATCATATCAAGGTGCGTGCTTCTAGTTATATATATAATCATAAAAAAATTATAAATGCAGTCAAAATTTGAATAAAGTCTAAATTACCATTCATATAATTTAACACAATAAATATAGTCGAAATTAATTATCTTCTTCCTCTTTAATAATCATTACCCTAATACTGAATGTAACCAAACCTTCAATTGGGAGATAATATAACACAAAATACTTGATAGTAAGAGAATACTAATAATTATTTAGCGATATGAAACGGTTTGAACCTCTCTCCAACATAAGTTTTTCTACATACAAAGAAGTTCAAAAAATGATTAACAAGGAGAAAAGATTCAATATTGTCCTGCAAATTCAATCATTGAAAAGTACATAATCATACCTTCAATTCAATGATTTAATAATTATATTCTCTGAAGAAGAATAATGAAAGGGAATACATTATGTTTTGTTAATCGAGATGATGCAATAAGTTAATTATTATGATGATATGTGGAAGTTTGGATTTTCTAGAATGGAGTAACGGATATGAAAGGTTTCAAATGTAAAATATATTATTATTGAAATATAATTAAATTAGTTAGTCTAAAACTATGAAGGATATATAACTGTTTTGGTTTGTAATGCCCAATTGAATGAATCTTTCAATAGAAACTCGGTATTATGTGAATGAATCATTACTTCAATAGTAAGACGACAATAACATTATTTCGATATAAATGGTATTCTATTGCACTTTAGACCTAGATAATGGCATTATTGCATATTAGTCTATCTTAGTCGCTATTAACTCCATTCCATTTAATTGAGAAGTTTGACTTCATAATAAAAAATATTCAGTTTTTATCCTAAACTAGTTTTATTTAAATAATTATTATTAACGTAGAACATAGTAACATATAAGTTTGTAGAGTTTATTTATATAAGTTTGTAGTTTGTATTATCTATTTTTATTTTAAATTTTGATATAAATACAAATTTTGAAGAAATGAATATTGCTTCAAAAGTAGGTTATCAAAAGTAGGTTAATAAAAACCTCTCAATTAACTTAAAATGAGTATTTTAAAAGCTATGAAATTGGAGTACCGGATTACTCGATCTGCTGACAGTCCTACCTATTAAATTTGTGTAAACTTAGAAATCATTTCACGACTTTCAATTACTAATACTACTTTTTAATTCACTATTATTTTTTGAGATTAAAGTATAATTCCATCTCAATTAGTGGAACAATTATATATTATTAACTCTTGCTAGCCTAGGCATAATATTAATAACATTTGTGGAAGTCAAACTTTCGGCACTCCGGATAATCTACCTTCTTGCGGACCCTTTTGTATTATATTAATAAGATATATGAAAGTCGAACTTTCATCGCTCCGGATGCTCTACCTTCTCGTGGTCGTCTTTTCTAACCAATGCTCTGATTAAAATTGTACATCATGTTTTGTGGACATCGTGATTTAATTATTGTGTACCTGCACAATACATGATGTACAAAGATAAAAGCATTGGGTACCTCGAAAGGTAGAGGATCCAGAGCTAGCTTTCATGATGTTACTCATGAAATCTATTTCATAAACAAAGAGGCTACAAGCTACGATTGTTACCAGATTGGGTAACTCCTTACCAGATCAATAGTGCACCTAGAAACCCGATTCGTCTGCCAGCATGACTAATAATGGAGCTTAGGTCGAGTATGTGATAAAGTTTGATATGCGATATAACAAGATAATTAATGTTTTACGTACCACATATGAAAATACTAAAGCTTAGACCACTTTATATAGTTGTCCATTTAGTTATGAGCAAAACATCAACTCATAAGAATGCTTAAACCTCCGCGCTTGCAGGAAATGTGTAGGTCTAGGACAAATATCTAATATAAAAACATTAGGCCGGGTTGATAATATAAAATATTAGTCCGGAAGACGGGTCTTGGGACCTTATGGATCTTCTGAGGTATTCTTTGAGCACAAAAAAAATATTTGTACCCCAAAAGTATGAAAATATATTATACAAGAACCCGACTCCCCTACCCACTCTATGAATATTCAAGTCGGGTTCAAACAATTTATATTGCTAGATACTTAAAAAATCGAGAAATTATATAAATTGATAAAAATGATTGCTAATCGATTTATCGGACACCGATTCGAACCCTAATTAATTAAGACCACTAGTGTCTACTACCGTCCGTACTTTCCAACCAGACGAAAGAATACTGTTTTTCTTTTTCCATAAACAATGAACTTCACAATTCAAACGTCATCTTCATGACCTCATGCATAGAAAATGCTTCAACGTCACACATACTTTTCACACATACTTTAAGAAAAGGTAATAGTCAATGGAAAAGTCCATAAAATACAATTTTCTTTTCCATAAACACCAAACTCACTTATAAATCCCCAACCTCGGATTCCTCAATCCAACGAGTTCCCTCATTTTTCTTCGCCTAAACAGAGGATCATAATTCATAAAAAGTCAAAATGGAGAAGAGGAAGAGATCAGATAATCAAGAAATCAACATAAAAACAGAGATCAAAAGAGAAGATGAGAATAAAGTTACTTTAGATGAGGAGGTGGAGGAGTTTTATGCAATTCTTAAAAGGGTTCGTGTTGCAGTAAAGTATTTCAAGAATGGTGATGGTAAAAAAGAGAAGAAATCTGGCAATATTATTGTGCCCGATCTTAATGTTGACCCTGTAGTTGAACAAATGGATTCTGCATCTTCTGGGATGCCCAAATGTTAAGATTTTTTAAGCTTTGTGGATTAATCTGATATGTATGTTTTTTCTTAAATTTGATCATTTGGATCTTATGTTATAGTTAACCTAAATAATGAGAAAACTATCTTATTAAGCAGATGAGCGTACTCAGGTCATTATTTGATCGAACTTTTTGGCTTTTGTTAACTTTCTTAGTGTAATACGGATGAATTTTTAATTTGATGAAACCCATAAGAAAAGTATTTACACCTAACTAGGCTTTTTGGCATTTTTAATGATGCCATCAAAAATATAATTCATGGAATTGGCTAATTGTCACATCAAAGCGAAATCAAAAATCCTACAGAGGTTGGGAGCCAAGAAATAATTTGCGACATGTAGTAATTCTTCATTTTTCTTTCATCTCGTTCGTTGTTTGTTTGGATCGGTGAAAGAATCACAATCTAGCATAACGAGATAGAAATTACTCGGTGATGATGTAAATAGAATGATTACTATAATTCTTAATTAGTTTGCATGCTTTTAAAATGACTTACTCCCTGGCGGCTTTTTGATATCTTTGAAGATCGTTTCCTTTTTATTGTTGACGTAAACATGATACATAGAGATGGCGGGGTTAGTCATTTATCATTTTGAATTCCAATCACGAGATATTGGCATCCGTTTATGAGTTCACGATCAAACAATTGCAGAATTAACATATGACTTTTTGTTGAATATAACGACCGCCCAATTCATACGAATTAAGATCTCCAACAACATGCAGAGTCCTGTCGATGGAATATATGAAATGATTTCATTTGAGATTAATAATAAAAATACTCTTTTAGTCCGTCGTGGTGAGCGAACAACACGTCCCTAAAAACCACAGCGTCAGCCTTATCGTCAGAAACTTGAATAATATAACCAACAAAAGCAGCAACATAGTCTCCATGATACATCATAATAGTAGTATGGTCACACACGACCCCTCGTGTACAACGTAAAAGTTCTAGAAACATAGCGAGAGGAAAATTAGGAGAATAAGCTGTTGAGAATTTCTATCTCTTACATAGCCGCCTCGCTCTGATCTTGAAATCCAACCCAGTGACATGGTGGCCCCTAAGGTTGGGACCGTCATCAAAGCGTATAATCGAGTCTGACGATGGATAACAATTAAAAACGACCTCAGAATTTTAACATCGTAAATAAAACAATACAACTCGTCCGTCGGGTGAACTTGCAACAAATCGCAATTGAAGGTAATAATACAAGTACAATATCAAACTACTTGTTTTACCACAGGAGTCAACAATAATTGTACATACAGAAACTTCTAGAAGATAAAAGAATATGGTATTGGTCAACCACCATTAATACGTCTTAGTGCAACTACTTTCGACGATAAATCCTCGGTCATTCCTTGTGACCTAAGCATAAAAGCGCGCCCATAGGGAAAATAGGGAGTCAGCTAAAAAGCTGAGTGAAAATAAATATCACAGAAGTTAACCTACGTCATGCGAATAAAATAATTAAATACCTTATCTATTTAAGTATATCTGCAAGAGTATTATTTTTTTATATGTTGCACCACAAAATAAATCTTCTTGCGACTTTCCGACTAACACCAATAACGCACACCACATCAATAACTTCCTCATAGTGCGCGCCTTAACCACAAGAGATATCTTCCTATTTATTATCTTTAAGTAAGTATGGCTAATTTTTAGATATAATATCGACTTCGATATGCAATGACCCAAACCTATATCTCGGCGTTTCATCATTCAAGCATACACCATCGCTACTTATCTTTAGTTCACCTACATTTGCTACTCCTTATTTAGTCATACATCTCTTATGACATCTAAACGTTCCTCGTAAAACCCTCCAAGTCGTTTCATTTTCTTAATATAAGCGAAATAATCGTCTTAAATCGAGATAACCTAAATAGAATTATCTCTAAAATTCTCATTTAATTATCTGAGAACTTATGTACCTCAGTAGTATCGGTGTGGTTAGATCGAGAACTTATATTCTAACATTGGATCTAGTTTTCTCCATATATAAGAGAAATATAAATCAACATCATTGACAGTTAGCATAAACTTCGGTTTATAAGAAGTCTATACCTAATATTCTCATGCAGATATCTCGTCCATTAACCACTTTACATATATATAACATGTCTACAAAAGTCGATGCGCCGGCAAGGCTAAAATGCGAAAAGAAGTACAACCATCAAAGCACTCTTGCAGCCGATTACAATGACGAGATCGTGAATAGACATCGTAGTCAAATATGAATAAAAATACATATATACAGGACTACTGAATAAAGTCGTACAACATAATTCCTGAGGTTGTCTCGAGCCTTAACACATGAAGATATAATAGGGTTCAGTAAGCACACAATTCTAGAAAGAAATCAAGGGCTTCACGACAAACGGCTATAATTCCTGGTCGTCGATTACTCATTGACTAGATACCGTCAGTTCTAATCACGATGCACGTAAGCTCAACCAAGCCGATCTCTGGCGCTCTTATGCCGAAGTATAAAGGCGATAACCAACGCTCTTATACATAAGTATAAAGGCGATAAGCAACGCTATACCGGCGTATAAGGCGTCTGCGCTCTTTATCTGAAGCGTATAAAGGCGTCTGCCAACTCTTATACGAAGTATAAAGGCGATACACAACGCTCTTATACCGGAAGTATAAGGCGATACCACCTTCTTATACCGAAGTATAAAGCTGATAAACAAACGCTCTTATACGTGTATAAGGCGATACAACAACTCTTATACCGGCGTATAAAGGCGTCTGTGGCAACTCTTGCCGATAGTATAAAGGCGTCTGCTTGGCGCTTCTTATACCGGCGTATAAGGCGATACCACAACGCTCTTATACCGACTTATAAAAGGCGTCGCAGCGGCTGTATACCGGCGTATAAGGCGTCTGCCAGCAGCTCTTCTCGGCGTATAAGGCGATAAACAACGCTCTTAAAACCGCTTTAACCCTTAACCATCCCAGATTACAGGAGTCGTATCCTAATACTCGAAGTCCTCAAAGACATACATAACTCACAACCATCAGCCTCTCAATAGCAATGCTACACTCCCCGAAAGCAATATCCAACCTGCTGACTAAAACATCTCACAATCGTAAGTAAAGCACAATCGCCGTGAGTCACGAGAAATACATAAGTGCCGACAAGGCCACGGGGAAAAACAGCAGAGTGCCGACAAGGCCGCGAGAAATCCTACAAATATAAGTGGGAGTTATTGTCGCTTCACCGCCAGCCGTCTTGATGCTGAATAGAGTCACGTAACCATATTATGGCTCCACATGTCATTACCAACCCATTCACGTATATACCATTCTTACGTAATCATATCACAAGGACGTGTATATCACACATAATTATATTACAAAGACATGTATACCGTTTACATAATTATATTACGAATACATGTACACCATTTAAAGTAAGTACATAGGTAGCTACGTGAGATAAGTACTCATGCTCTTATTTATCACAAAGTCCTCACGAAAGAGCGATAACGGGCGTGCCTCTTCCAGCGGTCCAAGGCCTATATAACGCCAGAGAAGTATACTCGGGAACTAATACCAAGAATTACGTTCTAGAATAAACATTAAACTCTAATCGGAATGATTTCATGATCCCAACATGGCGGGTAAACTATCGAATTATAATCCCGTGGACACAACCAAATCGATCCACAGCACAAATTCCATCTTAGCACACTTTATCATTACAAATCAACATAAATTAAATTTCTATTGTCGGCGGGTCACCCCAATTAGCAATCATGCTCCAAAATATCAATTATATCTCGGCTTGAAAATATTATTTTTCAACCTAACTCCACTTTAAATCAATTTTAAATAACCAATTTAACATGCCTTAACTACAATAAGGTCCCAGCTAAACTCCTACATTTAAAGTCTTATAAAAATATCGCTGAAAAAAGTCAACGAAACCTAGAAAAAGTCAACAAACCATGCGTCACTCAAACGACCTCACAATCATGAATTCATCACTTATATTCATCATGGCATCCATAACAAACTAAGATTCATCATAAATTGAATTATGTAAAGTCAACCAAAAAGTCAACCCTCAAAAATCAGCAAAAGCGCTATTTTTCTTACACCGAAAATGCATGGGAAAGCGTTGGGGAAACCTTAATAATCAACTTGAGGTTCTTTATATACCTTAAGTAATGGAAGAAAATTTTTTGTTGTTTGCTCCTGAGAGAGAGTCTCGGCCAAAAGCAAGGAAATGGAGAAGATATTTTTGTGATTTTGATGATAAGGTTGAAAGATGATACTTATCTCCAAGTCGATAAAAACCGCATAGGGTTTATTGCCGAAATCACTTGTGAATCCCGAGGCTATCGAGCGACTTAGCGATCTAACTTAGCTTTCGAATTATCCCGGCTATTACTACTAAATTATAAATGTATCGGCTCAAATAATCACAAAATAATATTATTATCGAAATTATTTATACTATCACGGATCCGCGTCGACCGAAAAATTTTAAATTTTTTCAGCGTAGCGGGTTATTACACCGACAAACGCATCTCCTCGACAACCTCGACGATCAACTCACAGAGACACAGGCATAAAAACGCCCTTTGTAGAAAATAGGGAGTAACGGTGAAGCTTAGTGAATTCAAATACCACGAATGGTATCCAACCACATATGTCATTATATATAAAGAGCATATGTATGAATGTTAATAAGACTATTCAATGAACACGCTCTCTCAAATTTCATAGTAACATCTTATTTAATATTCTTGCTAGATCAATGAAACACTCCGCAATATATTCACCAACCATCAATGATGCATAATCAAATATTCATTCAAATAAAAGCGGCAAAGCAATAGTTCGTCAACAAAATGTATAACGTCAAACCTCCGTCCATGGCGTCCGTTCGCGACCACGCATCCACCCGTCTGTCTCAGCCGCGCGAGATATATACATGTGATCCTTCCGACCGAGGCTACTCTCTCGATATGCGTATCCTTGCTTTGAACCTCCCGAATTGTCACCGAGGGCTACCCGCCAGTATGCATATCACTTTTGAGCCTCGGTGGTATCCCTGATGTATATATATCATTTTCACCAAATCAACACGCAAAAGTCTACTTAGCGCTGACCCGCAAACAATACACAGCCACAAACATAATCACACACAACAATGTTAGTATAATCATAACAACTTCTAACAATCTCACTAACATTAATCTCAATATACATTCCAATATAAATACATAACAAATACATGCCAAATATATAGCAATAATATGAAAGGTTCCCGTCGTGAAGTTGTGCTACTTCGAAGCAAAATCAGCAAAATAATTCTAGGTAGTGCGTCTGAGATTAAAATTTCAGCTAGCATCCCAAAGCAATTATATCGTTATTTACTATCTTTTTTAATCTACCTTTTTTATATCTATTAAATCCCCGAAATAAAGATCCTAGTTCAAAATTATAGTAAAGTGATCAATAATGCTGAATTTTATAGCATGAAAATATAAATTTTCATTTAAAACCGATTATATTTATTCAAAATCTCGTAAATTCAAAATTTTTGAAGTGAGAATGTGACTTACAATAAGTAATCTAGTGAAAATACTCATCAATGTCAATCCAACCAACAAAATATCCTAAGCAATCTGACCATGACACCGGAAAATCAACTTCATCGGCTACGACTCCAGTATACCGAGCCTATAAATCTAAAAACGCCCTGCTGACCCGACTACTCAACTTCTTCATCCATACACATTTTAGTTTTAATTATCAACTTTCAATAATTTTTTGTTGCAATCTGTCCGACTCACAGGTGGAAAAAGATTACTACAGCTAACGACTAATAAGACAACGAAATCTCAACCATTCCAATCCTCAACAATTTCGGCCATCGCTACCCCAACAATATCACTTTAAACAATTTCTAATCAATTCAAAATCAATTTTCCCTGATAATTTACCCGTTTCTATGACCTTTATTCGAAACGAATACTACTGAAAGCACACAACCATATCAGCGTAATCTCACAACAACATAAAGTCAAACTTATACTCAAATCAACTATATTAAGGCCCAAAGATATACTTTTACAACATAAAAGGTGGTTTTAAAAAAAGTCAACTAACACATTCGACCCCCAGATATTAATTATTATCCTTTAACCGCGTAATCCAAGCTTAGATGAAACCTCATACCATTTTAAGTCTCGAGCTTAGAAGTCAGCAAAGTCAACTCTCAAAATCTTTGGAAATATCACAAAAGTTTCAAGCTTTCTTACCTTAATGAGTAGAGGATGATGAGGGGAAGATGAAAACCAATTTTTTGTGTCTTGAGCAACAAAGGAAGGGAAGAAAATGGAAGAAATTTTTTTTAAGGGGGGGATGATGGAACTCGGCCAAAGAGGGACAAATGGGGGTTGGTGGGAGTTTGATGATGAAGAGATAAGTGATAAGGTTGGTGAGATATTTAGAGGGGGAAAGTTAAGTTCCGTTTGGTGCGGTGTTATTTCTCAAGCTTTTAGGTACTTAAATTTTAATGAAAGCGAATCCAAATATATTTTCCATGACATAATTTACTCTTGAAGATTAATACTAGTGCCATTGTCTCAGATTTTATTAAAAGTATTTATCTTTCTATAGGGTCGCAACTAATGATATATATCTATGCATAACGGGTTATTTGTCTACCTCTCCCAACAAAAATTTAGATCCTCAGATTTACTCACAACTTACTCGCCCCGTTTCACAACTCATCTCTCATTCACAATTCACTTATCCAATATTTTAACATCTCATCATCAGCTCTTATTCTCGTACCACATGAGTTATATCACATTACTCAATCATAACTTTTCTCATCCTCATAATAAATCACATAGCACAAATTTTTACATCTAACCTTCTATTTCGAAAATATGGGAATATCGATTCCTCAAGTGATCCTCGTGCTCAGTATCGCCTCATAAAATGCGTTGATTCCTCATACACTTTCACGAGAGCGCGCATTTTACCAATCGTTTTCCTTCGGTAAAAAATCCTCATTGAACACTCCTCAGGTAGAATCCTCCTCGAATCTACCCGGTACCGGCGAAGAATGCGAATTCATCCGGGCAATACTTCCTCAAAGCGAAAGACACATGGAAGACATTATGAATTCTCTCTCGATTACGGAAGCTGACGCTAAGCGATAGGCCACCGGACCGGCTCATCAAAATCTCATACGGGCCAGATATATCGTGGACCTGACTTCCCTCTCTTCCAGTCTCGGCGCACTTTCCATGAGGATATCTTCAAAGAATGCTTTATCACGATTTCAAATATTAAGTCTACTCGGTGACGATCTGCATACATCTTTTGTCTATCTTGTGCCACTTTCAAGTGTTGTTGTATCAATTTTATTCTTTCCATCGAATTTTCTACTGACTCGAACCATATATTTTTACATACCGCCGTTCCAACAATGGAGTCCTACATTTTACGCGTCTGATGCCTCGAATGGTGTCATCTGTCTCTGGCATAGGCTATTATTATACGCAAACTCCATCTTAGGCAACTCTCATTCAATTTTCGGAAAAGTTGACACCTGTGACCCGTAACATATCCTCGATGTTTGAATTGTCTCTACGATTGCCCGTCGGCGTGGATGAAATGATATACTCAAATTAACCGACCCATTGACTTTGCTTGAAATCCTTTCCAAAATCTAGAGGTGAATCTAGCATCTCGATCCGACACAATCGTTATTGGAACCCCATGCAGCCTCACGATTTGAGTCGACACTCTGACCTACATTAACTTTTCGAGGACCATAGAGTGATCTTATTGGCAAGAAATGAGCCGACTTGAATGATCATCAGCTGTCGCCCCAAATACCGTGGATTCTTCTCGCGTTCGGGAGTTCGAAAACAAAATTTATTGTGATGTGTTCCCAAGTCCACTTTGGAATACGAAGCGGTTGCAACAACCCTGCTGGATGTCTGTGTTCAATCTTCAATAGTTGGCAAGTTAAACATTTTGATACAAACTTCGGCCAATTTTCCTTTTAAATGTTGAGCCACTTTGATCTGGCTGCTCTTAAGTTTCTATACATCTTTGTACCACCAAGATGCATATTATATGGAGCATTACGAGCTTCATCCAAAATCTCCCTTTTTATCTCGAGTAAAGGCCTGAGAATAATCTACCATGCATTGTAATCGTTTCGATCATACTGCTTGCCAAAGTCCGATCACCCCGACTTATTTAATTATCTTCGCAACCTCTCATCTTTACATTTGCCACTTTCAGTATTCGAATCAAGAAGAACCGGTCGAACTCTTATTTGAACCCAACCAATGTAATGACTCACCACTCCAGAAAATTAACACCAAGTTCTTCATTTGATTAATGACTCGCTTAACACTTTCCGCACGACTTAATGCATCGGCTACCACGTTCGCCTTTCTAGGATGATACTCGATGGGCCAGCGTATAATCGCTAATAAACTCCATCCACGCTATGACTCAGTTTAAATCTGCTGCGCGGGCAAGTACTTGAACTCTTTGTGAGTCGGTAAAAATCTGACATGTCACACCATACAAATAGTGCCTCCAAATCTTAAGTGCAAACACAATTGCAGCTAACTCCAAATCATGCGTCGGGTAATTCTTCTCATGATTTTTCAACTATCGCGATCATGGCTTCTACGCACCATGTTGCGTTGAATGCCTTTGACCCACGATGTGAAACATCACTATAAATAACATAACCATCGTGTCCTGACGGAAGAGTCAACACTGGAGCGGTAGTCAGTTTTCCTTTCAACTCATTAAAACACCGTTCACAATCCTCACTCCAAACAAATGGAACTCGTTCTGGTCAGCTTGGTCATGAGGCGTTCTTGATGTCAAAGAAGTCTTGTATAAATCTCGATAATATCCTTTGAACCGGAAACTTCTTATTTTAGTAACACTTGTGGGTCGTTCCCAATTCATCCTGACTTCAACTTTTGAGGATCAACAATATCCTCTTAAATCACATGACCTAAGCTAGCATTTTCGACCAAAATTCACACTTGGAAAATTTAGCCTCTGATTCATTTTTTCCTCGAGGTCTCCCGGCGCAATTCTCAAGTGCTTTCATGCTCTCCTCGCTCACTAGAATATATCAAAAATATCATCAATAAACACAACCACAAACTTATCCAAATAAGAAGCGAGCATCCGATTCATAAGGTCCATAAATGTTGCGGGTGCATTAAATGCAGCCAAGCAGCATCACAAAAACTCATGGTGCCCATATCTTGATTTCTAGCGCCAACACGTTACATCATCATCGCCAATCATCAGCGTGATAACACGACCTCAGCCCGATCTTAGAAAATACCGGGCATCCGCCGATTGATCAAGCAGATCGTGATCACAAACCGGATATAGATTCTTAATTGTTACTTTGTTCAAGCGCCTATAATCAATACACACACAGCCTCGGTCCATCTTTCTTCTTGACAAACAACAGAGAGAGCACCCCGAGGTGAACTGCTTGGTGAGCGAATCCACACTTATCCAAAAATTCTTGCAATTAGTCTTGACTCATGACTCTCCGGGAGCCCGTTCTATAAGGTGCCATAGAAATGGAGTAGTAGGAAGTAATTCTATGGAAAACTCCACCTGCCATACGGAGAATCACAGCGACTCCTCGGGGAAGCAACGTCAACATACTCTACCGAAGACATGTACCTCTCTTGGATTCGATCTCCTCGCTTGTGTCAGCAACATAGGCAGGCCTTGACGCATCCGATCTCGACATCTTGTCGAAGGCGAGGTAGAAAATGTGATTTGTTGTTTTATTGATTCGTGGCGAGAATCTTGGCATTTGTATCAATGATTTTTTTTGTATTTTTTGCTATGACAATTTTTGTTGGAAGTCTATTAAGAAGAAGTCTTCAAATAAAAACCTTTATTTTTTGAGGAACTGGGAGTTTCCAAATTTTTTCCAGGTTTGATTGGGAATATTTTTTAAGTTTGATGGTGCTTTAGGAAGATCTGATTTTTTATCATTGATAATTTTATAAATATCTTTTCTTTTGACGTTTTCATGAGGCCATTTTCTAGTATCTTCTTTTCCTGTTGGTTTAATGCTAATGATTTTTTTGACAATAGTTTCCCGATAAATGCTCATTAGAAGGGGAGTGTTCCAGTGGGAACCTGGTAAAAGAAGGTCTAAGACTTTATTGAGTTGGTTCCATGAGTTATTTTCTTTATAATGTTCTGAGATGACTTGTGGAGGAAAATTCGGGATCCAATGATCAGACCAGATATTGATTTTGTCACATTTGCCCACCGACCAAATCATGGATTGATCAATATTTTTGAGTCCCGAGTGAAGACTTCTCCAAGTCCGGGAGGGATTTTTTTTTTGAAGCGTTGAAGGGGTTAGAATCGGGATAGTATTTTGATTTGAAGATTTCTCTCATCGGTGAATTTGGATACTATACAAGTCTCCAACGCTATTTACGGCGAAAAGATTAAGTGGTCGAAGTGTTTTGAGCCAGTCCTCCCATTTTTGCCAAGGCGCCAGTAAATTTTCATTGGATAAATTAGGGTAGATTGTAAAAGCGGTTGTCGCGTGTTCATTCATAAATTTAGGAACTTTGATTTCCAGCTTAAAATTTTATTTTTAATTTTATCAATAATGCAAGAAAAAATTAATTTTTTTTTTAATATCAAGGGAAATCCCAAGATAACTGCCAAAAAACTCCGAAGTTGTGATTTTTAAATCACTAAGAATTTTATTTTTTGAAATATTTGGAGTATTATTACTAAAAGTGATGATTAATTTTTTAAAGTTTATGATTTGACTGATCGGAGAAAAAAATTATGTATTAGTCTGAAGGAAGAGAATCTTATTGGGATTGAGATGAATGAAGAAGTAGCAAATAAATCATAAAAAAAGGTGATTAATTTCCGGTCATTTCTTATCAATCGAGACTTCTTTTATCATCTTCTTGCAGTTCGTGTTTTAGGGTGGATGAAAGGGCCACGAGCAGAGATTACAAAAGAAGGGATAGGAGAGAGAGAGAGAGAGAGAGAGAGAGAGAGAGAGAGAGAGAATACATTTGTTGTAGGACACAAAGATAGTTTGAAAGGTGTTGTGGTATTATGGCTGTGCAGAACGAGAAATTTGAACCCTCGAGACATATTCTTTTATGAGGGTGATCCAGTGATTAGGAAATTTAAGTTTCTCAAGGACATCGAAATCAGTATTAGGTGAAACCCAATTTGTGGGTTAAGCTTTGTTCATGTCAATTTTGATTGCAACCATTCCATGTTTTTTACATTTTGAACTTTGGATGGAATGTGTAATCTCTTGAGCCATGATTATATTGTCTTGGGAACCTCTTCCTTGTATGAAACCATTTTGGAAAGGGGAAAGAAGAGAGTTTAGGTGGGGTTTTAATCTATTTACCAAGACTTTAGAGGCAATTTTGTAGAGCACGTTACAGAGGCTAATGGGTCTAAAGTCGTTAATATTTTTGGGATTATTTATTTTTGGAATAAGAGTAATGAAAGTGTTATTAATTTCCTTGAAGATGTGACCGTTATTGAGAAAGTCAAGGATTATTTTGGTGAGATCATCTCCGACGATGTCCCAATTTCCTTGATAAAATTCTGCTGGATACCCATCAGGTCCTATGGATTTGTTGCAATCCATTTGGATCAAAGTTGTCTTTACTTCTCCAAAGTTGTCTTTACTTCTCCAGGGGTGAAAGGCAAGTTCAAGCTGTTGATTTGTTCGGACTTGAGTTCTGTTATTATATTTGAGATGGTTTTGAATGATTTATTATAAGCATGGGGGTTAGGAGTGTTAGAAGTGTAGAGATTGTAGAAGCAATTTCTACAATGGTTTTGAATATCAGCTTCCGAGGTAAGACGGTTGTTATTATCATTAACCATTTCAAGGATTGAGTTGATTTTGGTTTTGAATTTAACATGGGCATGAAAAAACTTTGTATTTTAACAAATTAGATCCGGCATGCTTTAATGTTGGTATTTGTTTCCAATAGACCTCTTTGTTAGAATCTAGTATGAATTTCATTTGCTGATAAACACCTAATTCATACATCCCGGATCCTCAAAATGATATAAATTTAATCTAAAACACGCAATTAATAATTATGAATAACGAGCACTTACGGTGATGCCAGGCCTATCAATCGTTGCTTTCACGAGCCTCCTTTGAATTCCAAATTTGAGCACTTCAAATGTAGTGCCTACAGTTGGTTGCGCTTACGGGAGAGGTTGAATCCTACATTTGTGTTTACACTGAACATGGGTTGATTGATTGGAAATGGAGGAGGCTTTTGTTTTTCATTTCATGAAAAAATATTATGATGAAAAACCTAATAAGTTTGCTTATATATGTCAAACCTAAAGCCCAACCGAATAGCTTAATGAGCCGACCCGTTAAGTTTAATTAAACCGTTAAGTAAAATCAAACACTAACAAGTTGTTAATAGTAACTAACAAGTTACTAACAAGCTCAACTAACTATCGAATTAATTGATTGACTAATTACTTAATTCGGGTTAAATCAATTTATATTTTCGTTATCAATGTAAATCCCAATTGAAATATTCGTTGATTACAATCAACTCTTAATTTAACAAATGTGGTTAATTTCATACATGAAATATAATCCAGCGTCAGCAGCATATTGTGTGACCTTCTAGGCTCGAGATAATAGTAAGTTGTACTTAACAATAATTGACCAATTACTATTATTATAACGATTAATGAGTAAGATATGTCCATTGTAACCCTTAATTATCATGAGAACCCAAACTAGTAATATACAATTACTAAGGTGAACACTAAGTTCGATGTCACATTTAACCAACCCGGTAAATGAATTGATACACAATTATGCATAGCGGGCATAATAAAGGGAATCAATTCTCATTGATTTCAAATACTTCATAGGCAAAAGGTAATCGAGTTGAGTTCTCGAAGTACTTATCAAAACAAGATTATCAAAGAGTTCTCAACACTCACGACTCCCAGCAACCTAGCACCAACTGCGACATCTGTCTAAGACTTATGTTATTTGCATATATCATGCTTTGCACGACTTAGTGGTTTAGTAAAGAAATTCGGCAGACCAGCCTCATTTTACACTTACATACTTTGACATCACCTCTATCAAGCATATCTCTAATCAGGTGATACTTTCTGAGTACGTGCTTGGACTTGTGATGTGCTCGGGGTTCCTTAGCTTGAGCTATTGCCCCAGTATTGTCACAAAGCAACTCCACTGGTCCCTCAATGCTAGGTACCACACCAAGTTCGGTCCACGCGAACCTTTTTTATCAACATGCTTAACATTTTAGCAATGTTGCGATGTACTCAAATTCTATGGTAGAATCGGCAGCAATACTTTCTGTTTGGAACTCCTCCGAGATCTTGCTCCACCATGAGACAAAATACATGCCGGACTAGGCGATAGTAGATGCATCGATTTAATGGTTCTATCCTTTGCTAACTCTTGTCTCGCATATACTGAAAGCATCTTTAGTTGTACCGGATACTTGAGATGCACTTCCTTCGATCGTTGGCTTTCACGGATTGGTTTAGTATCTCTTGGTACGCAGATTGCATAAGACACATGGGTCTAGTGCACGACGCAGCATACATGATGATGGATCCTATAGCCGGCGTAGATATCTTCGATTACATTCATCACCAGCGCTAGTAGTGGGGCCAACATGCTGTGAAGGATTGAACTCCGTGTCGCATGGGGAGATTCCCTTCTTGGAATTACTCATGTTGAACATTTGCGTGTGACTACATAAGTATCTGACAAAGTCAATCGGCCTCATTTCGATCTCGGTGGATCTTTATTCGAAGTATATATTGTCTTCGCTAAGTCGCCCGTTGAAACATTTGTGACCAATCTTGGTGAGTTTAGTAACTCGTTGTTTCCAGAAATGATAAGTATATCATCGACATAGGGACTATGAATGATACATAACTCCCTTACCTTCTTGTATACACAAGATTCTTCTTCGTTCTTGATGACCAACTCTTTGATTTGATTAAATCAGCGTAGATTCAACTAGGGATACACCTTAAGACCATAATGGACTTTTTACAACTGCGTACCTTCTTCGATCCTTTAGGACATGTAAAACTTGGAAGTTACCATGTATCTTCCTCTAAATTTCCATTCGGAAAGCGGTCTTTACATCCATTTGCCATATTTCATAGTCTTGAAATGCATGATGGCTAAGATTATACGGATGGTTTAGCGTAACCAGCGGTAAGTTTCATCATAGTCCTCCGTGAACTTGTTTTGAAACCTTTTCGCTACAAGTCTAACTTCAAAACATCAACGTTTAAGATCTTTATCATGTTTAACTGTAAATACCCGTTTACGTTCAATAGAGGCGAGCCCGTTTGGTAAAATCGACAAGGACGAACCTGGTTTTGGTACGCAGAATCCATCTCGAGATTGCATGGCTATTTGCCATTTGTCAGCATCCTTGCTATTCATTGCTTCTTTGTAAGAAGTGGGCTCAAATCACTTTCAATGTTCAAGCTTCACACTTCCAGTAGCTACGGTTCGTAGCGATCCACGATTGGATCTCACAGGGTTGGTTATTTCAGCGGTTTCACATGAATCGAAGCGGGTCTTCTGAAAAGTTCCAATTCTTGTGGTGTGTCGGATGCCTGCGCATTAGATGTAAATCAACATTGACTTCATCGGCAGGCTTCATCAAGATGAACACCCGTTACTTCTAGTCTTTCTGGACTAATATTCCTTTTCAAGGAATACTCACTGTTCCTATGATGAAGATTTTTATTCTCCCTCACCAATTAAGTAGTAACCAAGCATTTTCCACTTGGATATCTATGAAATAGCATTTATGGGTTAGCGCAAGTTTATCTTTTGTTAATCTCTTAACATAAACTCACAACCTAAATCTTTAGAAACCCAACAGAATCTTCCCCAAAACCGATTCGTAGGGAGTTTTATCACATTGACTTAGTTGGACATCTGTTTAAGGTAAGTGCCGCTTAGAAGTGCATATCCCCATAAATTAACTGGTAGATCAGATAGGCTCATCATAGATCGAACCATGTCAAGAAGGGTTCGATTTCTCCTTTCGGACATGCCATTATGTTGTGGCGTTCCTGCTGGAGTGAGTTGTGAAACAATACCACTCTCTAAGATGAGTATTGAACTCGTGACTCGATATTCTCCACCTCTGTCGGACGAGGAGAATCTTTATTGTCTTGTTCAATTGGTTTTATGCCGTTTTGGAACTCTTGAATTTCTCAAAGGACTTCGTGTTTGTATCTCATCGGATACACAAAACCGTATCTCTTGTGATAAATCGGTAAATGTAATGAAGTAGTATAACCTCCCTCTTTGCGGATGTGTTCATTGGCCCACGTACATCGATTATTGTATGATCCCCAATAAATCACTTTCCTTTCATTTAAGCCGATTGAAGGCATTTTGGTCATTTTAAAAGGCAAAGACTCACGTTTATAGTATGATTCATAATCGAAGCAACCAGTACTCCGCGAATGGGTTTCTTGATTCGGTTCTCGTTAATGTGACCTAGTCTGCAATGCCATAGGTATGTTTGGTTTAAGTCGTTAGGCTTATTCCGTTTTAAGTTTATGTTATATGACTCATTAATCATGTCTAAAATGTATAGACCATTTTGAAGGGAGGCGGTACCAAACACTATCCCATTCCTGGTGATCCTAAATTCATCGGGATCTATTGAAAATGAAAAACCATCATTATTCAAAACAGAAATAGAAATAATATTCTGCCAAATCGCGGTACGCAATGCTCGAATAAGTTCAAAAAAAGGAACAGTGGGCAAATTTAAACTAATGGATCCTCTTTGCGAGGGCATGACGCCCGGCGCCGTTTTCTAGCGAGATCATTTCCCTCTTCAGTCTTGCCCGGCAGGTTCTGCGTATTACGACAAATGAGAACATGACCGGTGTCTAGCACCCCACGAAGTAGAATTAGAAGTTGTACAAACTTCAACCCAACATACATACGTAGAATTTGACGATTGAGACCATTCTTACATCATGCAGCCAGAGACTTCTGCAGGTGGCTTCCGGTGACCCGGGTTTCATGATAATGACACTTCTCATCCTTCTAGCTCCTCCTTTCCGGCCTTAGAACCCTTGGCACTTTGCGATAAGCTTCTTCTTCTTGAATTTCTTCTTGTTTGGACCACCAAAGCGAAGAATAGAAGTTTTGAGGTTCGTCTGGCATTCGTGATCATCTTATGTGATTCGTTTAGAGATAACTCAAACTTGTGCATATTGAAGTTCACTGACAAGCGAGAAGGTATGCGAGAGACTTGAGGATGGGATTCCACGGCGATTCTTTAAGAACAAGGTGCCAGGCGTGGTCGATCGGCAAAACCCGATCATTTTAATGATATGAGGGCTTACTTGCGGCTTTGTCAGTTCCCAGCTTCTTTGTGCGAGGAAACCTGGTGTGTCATCTCTCGTTCTAAACTCAACTGGAATAATTCCTCAAGTTTCCGATTTATATTTCATATGCTTCCACCTTTTGTATTGAATTTGGAGCGAAGGTTCCATATTGGCAAGCATGAGACATTGGACATCATCATCAGGACTTGTGCTTTTGTGGGATCCACTTTTCGATGGGAGGCACTATCATTAGGTTTAGCGGGGAACCTTGTTGTTAAACCATATTGATCCTCTATGGCGAGAATGATTCTCCAAGTTCGAGAGACCCTTTCGTCCAAAATTCGAGTTATTCGACTTGCACTTTTCAATTGCTATGACAGGATGCTTAGAATGCTTGATAGTGGTAGCCATATTAATTCTACAAGAATAAGTAAATAAATAAACGGACTCGGTGAACTATCATGCTAAAACTCTTACAAATAAATTTGTAAGTAAATACTAATACTTCAAATCTCACGAAATATATTAATGCTCGAAGACCTATTATACTTAAATTCAAGCAGCTGACAACTTTGTACTATATTTTGAATCGATTATAATAGTAGGTTTATCAACGATTATGTAAACTACATAACTCTTTGTATTATTCGCATCTCTTTACAGATGCTACCCATCATATCTCCGAAAACCGGTTAAGCGTACAATTAAACCAAAGTATTACTTGGATTGATCATGCGAGAAAGCCCTTGGCGTTAGTGGAAATCAACTAGCATGATCCATTGTCATATCGAATGCGGCATTGTAACACCGCCCTCACGGTGCCCGATTGTCTGATTGATTGCACAACACAAATTGGCGATACTTTGCTTAAATTTTTAATTGGTAGAGATTATTATTACTTTATTTTCATTTACTCATGCGTCTTGCTTACGTAATCAGCTTAATAAATGCAACATGAAAAATAAAACAAGTAATGCACATTCAAGAGATATGATATATTTTAGAACCTATTACGAAGTATTTGTCAAATACTAACATAGTTCTAATTTCTTGTATCTTGTATACGGATCAACCGAGTCCACAGAACCACCGTGAAATGATGTTAATATCTTCCTTGTTGATATTTATACTAGCAATCTTAGGCGAACTTTGCAGCTTGTGGAGCCAAACAATAAATAAATAAATACAAGAAAATATGACTCGAGAAGATTCGTTTAGCATTCTGATTCGCAGACCGAAAAAATAAATAAATGGGCCATATCATATACACTCCGTTCGATCACCCGTTACAAAAATATAGAACTTTGTTAAATCATATAAATGAACTTAATAAATATTTTAAATGGAATTGAAAAATGCATGTTGTAATTATCAAATTAATTAATCCATGTAATTCACATATTAAGATAATTAATATAAACTCGGTGCTCGTACACGTGTCAATTAATAATAATTTATTACCAATAATTTATTAACCGTATACATATTATAGAAAATATTTATCACAAATATATTCTAAAAATACATTAAGTAGTAATTGTTACCATAATTGTTATATCACTTTTAAAGTGTTTAAAAAGATATAATATAAAGAAATGAGTAATTATAAATCAGAATTAAAAATTACAATCAGTCAAGTGATAAAATGACAAATAATCAATAAAACGAAATATAACTAGTCCCATAATTTTGAGAAACCAAAATAAGGAATAAATTGAATTAGGGTTTTTCAAAATTAGGGCCTGCCGTCATAATAGACACGGGCGACCGGCCTCACGGCGGTCGGCCCGTCGACAGTAACTTAGCGCCGTATAGGTAGATAGATCGGCCGTCATTTAATTTCAAAATGGCCCGATCATTTGGGCCAGCTCCCGTAAAAGATGCTTCGGAAATCGATTCGGCCCGATTATATTAATATTTAACTCGGTTTCAGTTTAATTTAATTCATTTGTTAAATCGTTTTGGAGAGCTTTAAAAGTTTTAAAATTTATGAAATTCGAACACGTTAAACTTCATAATTTTCTGAACAAAATCCCACTGATCGTTCATAAAAATAAATTTTTCATATTTAATTGTTAATTAAGCAGTCGAAATATCAAAATTGTTTTGAGGCACTTATAAAAATTCCAAAAATTATGAAATTTAATGGAGATCTTTCTGCATTAGCTATCACAGGTTCCGAGAAAAAATTAGCTTTTAATTTTGAAAACTTACCGCCCCAAACACGTTTTACAAAACTGTTTGAAACAAAACTAATTCATCGTCCTTTTTAATTTATGAAACAAAATCTATGTTAACAAAAATATGATAATACATCATCATAAACATAACGTATGTGTAAATCAATAATAAAAAACATGGTGATTTATTCTCGTCATATATTTATCAATTAAATATGAACAAGAATTAATCAAATAAAAAATGGTAAAACCAGCAAGCGTAAAATAAATAATGTAGCGAAACTTTGTCAGGCTCGTGATGCGGCGATGGAAAATACTATGGATATGAGTATAAATACAAATCCATAATTCCGATCTTAAAGTGCGCACTACATTTATTAAATAAGACATATATTTACAATATGAATAAGCGAGGAAATAACTACAGTCGCCGTGAGTAAATTCCACCAAAAGTTCAGCGACTTCCAAATTCTAGCGTGAATTTGACTTCTCGACTCCTTGTTGCAATATCCCGATACGTATGATATCTACGAATTTAGTCCAGCGCGGGAGGTTGAATCGAACGATCATGCTGGTAAACCAAGGGCGAACAAGAAACCACTTAAAATTCTTGGGAGGGTTCGGCCAAGGGAAGCGGCTACTTAGGGTTTTTGATGAAAAAAGGTCTCTAAACTGACTGTGAAAACCTAAAGTTTCAGCATATAGAAATTTGGGATTAAAAGCAATGCGTCATGACTTAGATTAAGTATTAGCTTGACTCGTTAACTCTATTAGTTCATTAAAATGGCTAATGAGTTCTTAATGAAGGATTGAGCTTGTTAGTGGGCAATTAAATAGTAATGAGTCGATATCGATAATCTTTCAAGTTATTGATAAAACCCAAAATACCGGACAGTTAAATAACTATTTAATTGATTCTATTTGTTGAATGGAGTATTCTACATAAAAGGTAGAGAGCATGAGGTAAAATACGTTTCTCAATTATATAGTTCTCTTTAATTTAAATGCGTGAAATAACTTCAGCGTCATTTGGCAATATTATTATTTGACATACAGGCTCGGATAATAGTAAGTTGTATAATAATAATGGTGACCAATTCACCCCATTATTATAGCGATTAATGAGTAAGATCATGATAAGCTGCAACCCCAAATTATCATAAGAACCCACACTAGTAATATACAATTACTAAGTTGAGCAATACAAGTTATGATAATCGCATTTAACTTCATTGGTAAATGAATTGATACACAATTGTCATGATAGGCGTAATAAATGGAATTAATTACCGTTGATTTGCGACACACATGAGCACTCCCCCGACCACCCTACTAGGTTTTAATGTTACTAGAAATATTAGATATGGTTTAGGAAAAAGCATTAAAAGATTGGTAGGTGTGATGAGTAAAAAGAATGTTCATTCTACATTGTTTGCTTATTTCAATTGTTTTACTTTTAGTTTTTAGTCTACTTTTTTATAAATTTGGCCCCCTAAATTGTTTTCAAAACTTTCTCATTTTTATTACGATTCGCCCCTCTTTAACTCCTCGTTTATAGATTACGTGCTTGCATCGGGGTAAACTATATTGAACCAAAATTAAGAATTGCATTAATCTTCTGAAGTTGAGTTTGAGGGAATAAAGGGTAATATATTTCCCTACATCAATATATTATTCATTAAATTTCAAATAAGATGAATGAATGAATGAATTCACTCATGATACAAAATTATTATTTTATAGATTCTATATATATCTACCTATATGAAGATGAAATCAAGGAAATTTTCATTTATACAAATGTCCTTTACTTCGGACTTGGAATGAGCATTTGCCCATTCACACCGACCATACAATGACGATAAGAACTCAAGAAACACGTCTATAAAACCAAGTGAAAGACCCATACAAAGATGATTACTACCAAGTCAAAACAAAGATGATTACTACCAAGTCAAAACAAAGATGATTACTACCTAATTGTGAAAATAACATATCCCTCACATGTGGCATCTGACGTTAAGGTTTAGAATTCAAAATAGGTGTCATTTGACTGTTCATTCAACGAGTAACAATTTATCACATTTTGAATAGGGAATTGTTAGATATTGATATCAAAATTATTAAATGTTGATTTAAAAAATATGATTAGATTATTATATCGCGATATTTGCCTAACATATGAATATTGAGAATGAATCTCTTATAATAGGAAAAATGTATATTTTATTTAGATCTATTTATTTAAATTGGTATGATTTAAATAAATAAATATTCAAAACTCTTTATTCGAAACTAATTTAAAAAAATCGTTCCGATTATAATAAATTATTGATTGTCAATTTAGAGATCGGTTCTCAATTTTAAATCGACTCAAATTTACGAATCATTGAATTTTCATCATAAATAAAATGGTTGAGCATTAGTAACTTATTGTTGTTTATTATGATAGCTTCGGCCCAATTTGTGGTAATTTACAGATTTGATGATAAAATCTCAAAGAAATGAATAAATATCAATAAATATGTATAATTATTATTAAGATTTTAATAAATAAAATATATTAAGATTTTAATCAAGTACTCCATTCTCTTTTATTTCCCTTTTTTGGTTATTATTATTCTTTGGGTCAAATATATTGTTACTCGAAAGATTCATTATCCATAGTTGACCAAGAAGAAGAGTATATAAGCAAGAAAGCTATAGTCTTGGAGATTTAATATTACATGTTGCACAAACATAGGAAAACAACGTACCACATGTCCACATATTTCATATTTTTCAGAGGCAAAGCGCAATCTTAGCAAAACAGAAAAAAACCATGGCATTCCAATCATTTTTCAGTGGGAAACTTAAGCACTACAATAAAAAGTAATATCTTCATCACCCTTTTTTCTTTTTCCTTTTTGGGTAAAATTTAAGTTATTTTTTTATATATTTTTTCTACATATATTATTCTTTAAATTCATGGAATTGGGTCTGAATTTCTAGTTTTATTTATTTCTTTTGATGTTGGGAGCTTTAGAATGAAAATGAAATATATATTCTTGAATTTGAAGGGACAGAGGTATAGTAACAGCAAAGGAGTCTGCAAATCCAACTAGAGTAATAAAAAGGGATATTTCAATGGAAGAACATGATTCTGTGTTTGAGGATTGTGAAAATGATGAAACAACAGCTTTGAAAGCCATGGCTGATGCATTTGAGGATCTTTCTGGTTTGATTAAGGAAAATGGTCCACATTTGGATCTCACTTTGAAGCCTTTTTGTCATGCATGTTCTTTTGTGTCTGTTCTTTTTGGATTCTTAGGCTTTGCCTTCAAATTTGCTGAAATGGAGTACACATCAAAGGTTGGTTTTTAACCATTAACTTTATGATTTGTGCAGGAAATGAGTTTATTTAGATTAGTGACTATATTTGTTCAGTTTTTGGCACGCTAGTGATTGAGTAGCATTTAAAATAAACTAGGGTGATCGAACATAGAATTTTAACGTTAGTGATGTTTGGTGACATTCACCCTTATATTTATGCAATATAGATGTTTGTTTACTTATTTGTTCATGTTCTCTGGAAGAGTGGTTTTGCAACAATCTAGACAATGTTAAACTGAGTTTTGTTGTAAGGGTCTTATTACTGATGATGCATTAGACCTAGACCAAGACCAAGACAAGTAATTTGGAGATCAGATGTAAATATAGAATACAGAATTAAAGAGATAGTTTTAAATTTCTGATCATCCTTATGTAGCTAGCTAGTGATTGGATTCTGGATGTTATACTGATGGTTCTATAGTATAAGCTTTCTTGAAAATATAATGGCAAAACCTAGTTGAGTTTTTGTTCATTCGATTCAATTCTTAGTCTCTCATGAGTTATGATGAAAGAAGAATTTAAAAGTTTATGGTGAGTTCCATGTGAGTATTGTGACTGAACAATCACAATACTCGTCTCTCGATGTTTATTGTGTTTGAAATTCTTTCATAAACACTTCAAATCTATGGTGAACCTCAACTGCAAATTTTCAAGTTTGTCCATCAATTTATGTGGTGTAAAGGAACAAATTTCAGGGGACCTAAAGCTCCAGTATTCTGAATTCACTTTGTTCATCTTTCTTGTTGGGTTATTACAACCAAATTTACATCTAATGAAAAAAATGCAGTGCATATAGTTCAAGTACGGTTATCCATGAAAGGCATTTTTGTTTAATTATTACGTTGTTTTCAGGTGCGAAATCTTGAAGGAGCATCAGAAACATATGGAACATTAAACAATATACTTGATTTCGATGTTAGAAACGACTCAGTGAAGATACAAGGAAGCCTCTCAAGAAACTTACGCAGGGTCAGGCAGGGGCTTGATCTTATGAGAGTTCTATTCCAGAATTTTTTGTCAGCAGAGTATGTTTCACTTTTTAAATCCATTTTATCTCTTTCCATACTTGTAGGCCCTCAGACAATCTTATTACTCTCCTTGCGGTTTCTTGTTCTTTTGTTACGCTTGCTGAATGAGGCCATACACTGGCAAGTGGATGATGGTAACTTATTCTTTGGCTTCTAAAACGTTGGCTATAAAGTATAAACTAGAGTTGGCACATGTCAAGCTTTTTTCCACAATAGTCTCTTTTTTCTATCTGTGCTTTTTAATTCTTTTCATGTCTGCTCTTGGTATGAAACTCACACTCACCTAGTTGCAAGGTAATCTAAGAAATTGCTTGAAACATATCGTTTGAATGCATAATCTGGCGCTTGTCTTGACCATCCAGATCCTGTGTCCTTTCGAATATAGTGACACTCTTGTCCTTTCGAATATAGTGACACTCTAAGCGGAACTGTGATTTGACCACTCGGAAGTGAAGCCTTTTAAATTCTTCGACCAATCTGCACCAGATTACTAGAGTATGAGGCCTGGTCGTGTTAGAACTTATAATGTATTAACCTGAAAACCAAATGAGATGTTACTTTTCATTAAGAATAGAAGAGTCTGATGATATCACTTTTTTGATATGTCCCCTACGGCATTCAAACAGTAATTCATGTAATCAGGAAGTTAACTAAAAGGGCCTGTGGGAACCCAAAACTATTAAAGAAAAACATGATCATTACTATTGATGAATTATGTTATTGTCTTCTACTATATAGTATATGGTTTTTTTATCTGACACTTCTTTTGATTATTTGTCAGTGATTACTCTTTAAGAGACGCCGCTACAAGTGCTTATCAAAATGTATGTGCACCATATCATACCTGGGCTATTAGAACTGCTGCTTTTGCCGGGATGTGTACATTGCCGTCCAAGGAGCAACTTGTTCTGAATCTAAATGAAACTTGTAAGTCTTACAGTAGTCATTTTCTGGGGCATTGATCACAAACTAAAAAACCTGGCCATGAGATCACCTGTCCCAACTCTTGACATGGGGGATACATGGCATATCGTTATAAAAAGTTGAGATAATGGGGCCATGATTTAAAAAAAAACGAGCATCAGACTTGTCATAACCTTTGGTGTGTCAATGCAGACACACCAAATGGGATAGAGGATCTGATCTGAAAGGCCTGATACCTTTTGGAATTAACAATTAACAGAAACTCATACAAGAGCTATGTTTACTAGAGTAGTCAAAACTATTTTCCGATTGCTGCAAGTGTGTTCTAGGAATACTAATCTGTTATAAGCAATGATTATGTTCCTCTATATTAAAATTTCAGTGAAGAAGATCTCGTGGTGTCATGTATCATAAACCTCAGTGGTCTTCCGACCACTATGACATCTGCTTTCTACGTATGCTAGTTTCTCTTTTGTTTGGAAAGGTTTATGATTTGATTTGGTATTTAAAATTTTACAGATGAATCGACAGAAAAGCATATGAGAAGATACATAGATGCCTCTTTGCCAGTAATTGAGTATATCGATAACCTGTACATTGCAAGAGAAATCTCCCTGGATTGGTGAGAACCGACGTGCTCTTTTCAGACACTTACACATTCATTTCAACTAGCAAGAGCGGTCTTGTGATTCAGGTCACATGATACGTGAGGATTTTCTCATGTGCTGGGACATTCTTCCATTAGCGGTTTGACAATCATATTATGCAGTGTTTTCGTTTAGGCATGCTAGTACTCCTTAGCATATTGCACTGTAGTAGTAATTGTAGTACTAGTATTAACTAATTGTAGCTAATTATTTTAGGTGCCAGGAAAGAAAATATTTGAGATGTGCTTTGCACTGTAAATAGGCGAAACTTGTAAAACGATATCCGAGAAGATGAGTTAGTCTTTGCTCATATGTTTGGAGCTTGAGCAGATATTCTATCATACGAATTGGAAAAAACACAGTTTCTTTGTCAAACTGTGACTGATAATTGTGTTAGAGCTTCTAAATTTTTTTCTATGTTCCAAAAATTGTCAATGTCAAGTGCAATTAGCGTGTTAAGCGGAAATTTGAAACTATTGAACGAACAAAATACTATACTGGGGCGACGCTATACCTGACCGGTCTGTTGGAACAATTTAAACTACAAATTATCAACTTGCAATTCCATCTTCAGACATTTTCAATATCTAAATGCAATGAGACACATGCAAAACTTGTAAAAGATTGCTGGAAACATAACATCAAAACTGCAGTATCTTTGTTCAGTACTCTTAAACAGAGAATTGACAGAACAAAAGCTACCTTGTAAAATGGAAAAAATAAAATAAGAAATGCAGCAAGCTATGTCAGACTTCCTAGCTGCAGATCTCTTGTTCAGAGGAAACTTAGATCTTCTATCCAATATCTCAATTCCATCTACATTGTCAAGTTGCCTGGGTTCTCAATGATCTTTGAGAAGGTCTGGAGAAAGGCAGCCAAATCGGCACCATAAATAATTCGGTGATCAGCTGTGACATTCACCTAGCAAAACATTCAGATGAATAATTCAGTTCAATTATTGAGTAACTTAGAAGGAAAATATTATGTCTCAACTATATGCAAGAATCCAATTTCATTTGCTTTAGTTTATGAGGAACCACATATGAAAATAATTGAGTGTTATGACAATACTACATATTGAAGTAAATGTTATCCATATTGCTGACACTATGTCAATTCGAAATTGTTCTTCAACCATCATATAAGTCTTGATGTGGATGAAAATAGCAATTCAGCTATCAGTTATCCTAAGTTCTGAAACAAATGATCCAGGGTTATCATGAGCATAACATTTGGCCCAATGGTCACATATTTGTAAAAAATCATTTTACTCTTAATATCAATACTGATACTGAACATAGTAAGTATACTCCATATCTTGTCCAACCAATGAAGAAACTCTTGATGTGAGTAAAATAAGTTCCTCGGCTATCAGTTACCCCAGACCCCAAGGTCTCGAATAATTGCAGGATAAAGTGGTAAAATCCATCCTGTGCATATCATTTGGCCTAATGGATCACATTTTTGCAACAAGTCATTTAGTCTCTAGTAAGACTTGGCAAAACAAAGGAACTTTAACCATTCTAAATAGCACCCTCATGCAGGACTAATACCATACTTCCCTCCATTAACTCACGATTCCAGTGGAGAAAAAACCTAGACTAATACAGAGTAGTAAGTATGTGGATAATGGAATCTACACATTAAACCACTTGGTTTATGTCGTAATGACATAAGTAATAGTCTTAAGGCAACATATGAACCAACCAGTAGAAATTCGGAGAAATTCAGAAATATTTCTAAAGCTCATTGCAGGGGAGGATCCTAGCAAATATGGTGGAAGTATACAAGAACCTAAAAACTGGAACCCTGCTTATTGATTCTGAAAGCCTTGAAATTCACATTAACGAGACTACTACTTGATGACAAGTGTTTTAGGAGATGTTGACTTTAGTTCAATGAAGACGTTGTTGCATCATGCAGGTACAACCATAAATCTTTGTCAAACAAAGCAGTTTCAGTTCAAAACAACTCAGATGAGAAGCAGATCCATTGTCCTATATTGCCTACTACACCCACCATTATATTATTTAATTTATCCACTTCCATACTTTCTTGGCAACATTTCATCTCCCACAATAGATGCCAGAGAGAAAATCTTGGGACTACCACTTCTGTTATCTGAATAGGATCTACAATTTGAGAACCTTAAAATAAAAATAAGGCAGACCATAGCACGACTTCTGGACTGAATCCAATAACCATGTATAAGAAGTTTAACCACAATCAACAAGGTTGCACGACCATGTAATATTTGAATCCAAATGGACCAGATGTTTTGCAGGAAAAGGCAGGCCAGTAAAAAACATAAACTCCGGATTATTTAATAGAGGTCACTGTACTGGTTGATACAGATGCTTGTTAGCCTGTATATTCAATTTTTCTTTCCTTCTCTATGGTGTAGTTTCTATAGGTTTACCTATGCAGTTTGATCACTTCAAGCTACTGTATGCACCCCATATGCCAGCCAATCTTGGTCCCTTACAAAACCGCACATGTCCAGGGACTCTTATGTTTAGATGTCTACACTACTTGTCTATTTCTACGATTGGATGCCAATATTAACAAGATAATACTAATGACATAAAGAATAAACAGTACATTGGCTACTGTCACTAAAGTGATCAGAGAAATGAACTTAGTTATTCCTGGCTAATCGGCACCACACTGTCTAGTGCATTTAGGGATTGCGACCGTTTGACAAGATAGCAGATACTTAGTCATTTTGCGGGTAAGAAGTGCACAACTAGACAAATTACATAGCATTTGACTACTTAGAAAAACTATATATTTATCGGTAGTTAGTGCTAATAGGTACTTACAGGCCATAGCAATTTTTGGTAAACAATAGAAAATGAAATAATTTAGTTGACCTATCAGAGACATAGTCCTCTCAATAGCCTAAGAAAGTGACATAACTCTAGATGAATAAAGTCATATATGCAGAATATACAGGACATCTTTACAAACAGACTTAGTCCTAGACTCGAAACACACTATAGTTCAAACAAGTGCAGTTGAAAAAATATAGCCACCTGAAACTTCATTCCTTCTAAATAAATCATGTATTTACAAAGAGTACACAGAGCTGAAAAAGAAAAATGACCCCTTACCTGCATCTTATTCTTGACACTGAAGAATGCATCTGCACCAGCTACTACAGTAGGTTTTGATGCTCCAACCGCCATGATAGCACCCTGAATAAACAAAATAATCTCTTATATCGAGATACAAGATATGTCGGAGGATATCCAAATGAAAACAGCTTATTTCATCTCTGACCTGGCCTGGGGGAAGAATAGCATCAAACCTATCTACTCCAAACATGCCTAAGTTGGAGAGTGTGAAAGTTCCTGCATGTAAAAAAATCCAAAGACGACTAACTTTTAGATCTCCAACAATTTGGATTTCTCGACTTAATAATTATCGACAAACGTAAGAGATTTAACCGGCCTTGTTAAGTGCTCATAAAAATAGAACATTAGCATTAACTACCGGAATTGTATTCCTGGGGCTGAAGCATCTTTGCACGAGCCTTTTCCACAAGTTCCTTCCACTTCTGGGATAACAGGTAAAGATCCAACTACAATGACACAACACCAACATACGGATATTAAGATTTAGGTTGATAAGAAATTAGATCAATCCAAGGCATAAAGAAAAGCCGAAAGCAGGATTGGTACGCATCTTTCACCTTATCAGCATCTTGGAGAACAGGGGTGATCAATCCACCATTAATTGCAACCGCCACAGCAATATTGATATTGCTATTGTATGTAAAGCTCTTCCCGTCTTTGCAAGTGGAATTAACAATTGGGTGTTGAGATAATGCCATTGCTGCAGCTTTTGCTAACAACGCAGTCATAGTAACACCCTTCTTTTTAACCTACATTATCAACAAAACACCATACAGCTAGTGTCACAAAACAACAAATTATCAACTTCACATACAAGGTATATGTTCCTAAACTACAGAGAAGAACATGTTCCATATCACCGGCGAAGGAAGTTGTATATAATAAACCCCAAATCCTAGAGGTCACATTTCTGAAAACCCCATTAACCTGAGATGAAATCCTTATATAGTTTAAAAAATTGAGCATAGCACTGCAAATTTTATCTGCACCAAATGGCCGATACTTCAATAATAACACTTAATTTGCAATGATTTAATGTTTACATTTCACACTTAACCATCCCAATTTTAACTAACAATGTACACAAAAGAAATAGCACCACTGTCTCACTCCATATAAATCATGCATCTTTGTAATATAAAAAGTTCTGCAACCATACAAACTAGATGAATTCCACAATGTACCTTCTCATAAAGAGCATCAAGAGCCTCAGTATTTATCGGATACCCAACCCTGAAAGTTGGCACAGAGAGACTCTCCACCATGTTCTTCGACACCGCAGACTGCATTGTTGTAAATGGAACCACAGTGGCACCAGGAATCTCCGGGTGACTCCCTCCAGCAGAAGCCACTTTACTTGGAGAACTTGCAGCCGTTGCAGCAACAGCCTGAGCAGCCTTAGGTACAATCCCTGCAGCCTTCTCCACATCTTCCGGAGTAATCCGCCCAAACTCACCCGTCCCAACAACCTTATTAACATCCACCTTATGCTGCTTAGCCAACTTCTTAGCAAATGGGGTCACTACAATCTTGTTCCCCACCTCATTCCCCCCCTTAGGCGTCGCAGTAGGATCCGCAGCCGACGAAGCAGCGGCCATACCAGCAGAAGCATCATCCTTAGTCTGAGGAGGAACATCACCAGCTGCATGGGCAGATCTAGTACATAAGTAATATGTTCGGATTATTCTTTATAAAATTTAAATTTTTGGACAACCATAAATCACATATACCAGTAACATAAAAATTACAACAATTACGAGTATTATTTTTCTAAAATAAAAAAAATATATATTATATCCAATATATAGAGTTAATTGCTAATATAGTCCATATAATGTGACGATGGTGCAGTTTGATCCTAGTACCATAACAATCTAGTCCAGATATTATCACATGTATTACACTATGGTGCCGAAATTTCTACCATAACAATCTAGTCCTGATATTATCACATGTATTACACTATGGGGCCGAAATTTCTACATTCGTCCCTAAGCCGGACGTCCAAAATAGGGTCACTTGAGGCCAGAGCACAAATTGCAACATTTGTGTCACTTTCGAAACTAATAAACAATACCACTATTTATGACTAAACTGCACAACTCACACTACCTGGGACTACATTAGCAATTAAGCCATGTGATATCAATTTTCATTTCTAAATTTTTTTGAATGTTTAACTGAACACTATACTGACCAGTTGCATTAGCCTTAGCCTTGGCTTGATCGATCTCATCCTCAGTCTCCGCCAATATCCCTATAGGCGCCCCAACAGGGGCCGTTTCGCCATCATTAACAACAATGGCAGCAAGTATACCGTCGTAAAAAGTCTCTACATCCATGTCAGCTTTATCAGACTCAACAACAACAAGTTTGGAAGCCAATTCCTTAGATAACACACATCTCCTCCGATTTCAATTTTGTGGAAACAATCTTGCCTTCCGTCATGGTTGAACTCAATGCAGGCATGAATATTTCCCGGATCTTAGATTGGATTGAGTGGGATTTGCGGGTGGGTCTGAAGGGGAGGGAGAGGAGGGGAGGGGGAGAGGGAGGAGGAGAAGGAGAAGGGAGGGGGTTTGCATTGTAGAAGAGAAGACATTGTTGAATTCTTGAAATGTGGAGGTGAAAATGAATAGGAAGAGTGTGTGTAGTGTGTGTATATTATTATGAAAATGGAGGCGGAGAAGGCTATGAGCAAAAGTTAGTTGGAGCTTTGGAAGTTCCGGGTAGCCAGTGCCATAGGCCAAGTTTTTACCGGCCAAAAAGCCCTTAGGCTCGTACGTAGGGTTCTCGAATGTAACAACAAATAAGGATCAAGATCAATTCGCTTTTCATTTATGGAAAAATTGTATGAAGCTTGGAATTTATTGTGTGGAAAGAACTAAGTATAATATCTCTTTTTTTTTTTTAAGATACAATCTTTTTTTCCTAACAAAATTTTGTTCTTTTACAAGTATTACCTCGCACTATCTATCCTTTAGTATATAAATGAGAAACTCCATTCTAGACAACAATTCTAATTACATTTAGTGTATAGCAAATCCCTCCAACTGTATACTTTATCTCTTATACTATTTATACACAAAGAGAAAACAAGCTCAATCTATTTACTTCTATCCTTGAAGATCTGACTATTTCTTTCAATCCAAACATGGTAGATCACTACACAGAAAACTACCCTACTCAACCGCGCCTTGAAACTCTTCCCATTGCATTTCTCAACCATAAAGACAATTTCCTCCTCCCATGATTTAGGTTGCTTGTTCCGGTGAAATCTCATCAACATTCAACCCCACAGCTGCATTGCAAAATTACAGTTGAAGAACAGATGCTCAGAGGTCTTATCCCCATCACACAACACACATTGTACATTATCAATGACATTCCAGCTCATTCGCTTGTCTTTGATAGGTAATCTCCTCATACATGCTAACCAAACAACGAAATAGTGTTTTGGGACATTTGTTCTGCTCCAAAAGACCCTATGCCAGCTGACTTTATCTGCATTCTGCCTCAAGTATAATATCTCTTATGCATGAAAAGAATATAACGACATTTGTTATGGAAAGATATTGTCAAATATCTTCCTTGAAGACGAAGTTGTGTGAGCTTTATTCGAATACTTATATAAAGAGAACCTTACATTCCTTTTGAAGTTGGTGTTTTAATATTGTGTCTTAAGTAGAAGTAATCTTTAACTCATTGAGTTCGTTAGGTTCTTTGTACGAGTTGTATTATAAAGATTTTAGGTCTAGACTGTGTTCTAACACTTCAAACATCGGTCTTATGTTTGTATTCATCATTTGTCATTTTGATTCAAACATTAGGGGGCTGGTTTGAGTGGAAGTAAGGGGATTTTGGAGTTGTGGGGAGCTTGAGCTCGAACATCTAGACAAAGTCTAATAAGCCCTTCAGCTAAGTCCTTGTTGTACTACATCATAATAAAATTCCTTCTACAGGCAGAACTAGTCCTGACATTTCAATTACGCGAGACGCAATCAGAAAATGGGACCCCTTAAAATTTAGTCATTTTTATATATAAGTCTTGAAATTTTTTTAAGAACGATAATTAATATCTTTTTGAAAATTTGATAGAAGAAATATTCAATTAGATTCATCTAAAAATTTATTGGATATCACAGTTCCAAATCAAGAAATGTAACTATAAATTAGATAATGTAACTATAAAAAATTAAATGATTAAATTTTTTAGAATAGATACAAAAATGAAATGTACTTTGATAATTAAAAAAATTCATTTATCATTTTATTTGTATCTCCTAATCATAAAATCAATATAAAATTTATGTACATGGTAGTCATTGGAACAATCATTTCACATATAGTGATTGTCCCAACTCCCTTGTTATGTGTCTGTAACGTCCCGCCCCGGCGCACCGGGTCAATATGTTATTAGATTTGATGGGCTGACCACACAAACCATCACAGATATTTCTAGCACATTTTTTACCTCACAAATCACCACGGATTTTTCCAGCACATTTGTGCGCATAACACTTAGTTCTCACAATTCCAAACGGCTCTGCTCTAACACCAAACTTGTAACACGCCAACCCAAAATGGTTCAGGAATGTCACACGCCACGAACTAAACCTAATCTCATATTTAATCAGCTCGAAAGGCTAGTCGAAAAGTCAATTCAATAACCTAAAGATTATAATAAAATACTCCAGTAAAGTAATATCTCTAAAATGATAACAAACTTCTCTCAAAATACTTACCAAAGGTCTTTTAGATCTAATAATAACGAAATAATCGATAAAGTATTCATAGTGCGATTCTAAGAAGAAATCTATAAATCAAACAACATATTTCCTACCCAACACCCCAAGCAACAAGAATCTCCATTACTCCTATCATCTAAATGGTGGAAAATAAGGTAAGCTAAAATAGCTCAAGAAGCAAACTAACTATCCTTCGCCAAAATACGAGATCAAAAACCGTGACTAAAAATCATTTATACCATATAGTACACCCTGCATTATTATAATAATAATTATAATAGATGCAAAATCATATTAGTGCAAGTCAAACAATACCAACCAAGATCACATAAATTCAAGTGGCTAACACTCATGATCACAACACATTTTAATACAAAAACAAACATATACTCAAAGATGTGGCTAAGTAATCGAGGCTACATTTAACGGTTGTAACTCACATAAAGGGCCAGTCGTGAGTATTACCTTACTTAGTCAAACAAAACACATGCCTATTATTCCCGCCTGAAAAGACCTCAAACAAAAACACAATTTAATTATTACCCCGCCAATGAAGGGTAAACTAATAACACTACGTTCTTCTTTTATTAATCCCACACAACCAGCTAAACTAATGAAATCCCAAATATGAATAATACTAGCCTACTATTACTGATCCAACTTTCATCTATATCATTATTTATGAATTTAGTTTTATAAACATGACTCATTTTATATTGTATCATAAGTAACTTAAATAATTTGAAGTGATTTGTGCTAACCCCAATCCAAAATCAACCACAGTTCACAATTCTTAATAACAATACAAATGAATGCACATGTAGTTAACTCCCTATAAATTATTACTCCATAAAGTTTGTTACTAGTAATCAGGTAAGCACCATAACAAATTCCAATAATCTCAATTGTTCGTCAAATTTATAACATGTAAGATCAATCAAAAACGTAGAAGGGTCCAATAACACATATCATAAAGCCATGCACGTGCAAACACAAAATGCCTGAATCTCAAGCTTAAATAGATCTAAACCTAAGCTCGAGACAAATCAGAATGCCTCGCCTTTATGGGTTGGTACGTTATTGATTTGATGGATCAATTCTAAACCACCACAAATCTTCTTTCCAACACATTTTATCTTCACTCATGCGCTTAGTAGGAAACTTCAAGCAGCTGGCCACCCTCGTTGAAATCACCCAGAATTTATTCTATTTATCAGGCCCGGCCGCGACAATCACAGGACACCATTTTACCAAATGGCGAATGATTATCGTGAATCTTAGTGTTCAACTCCCTTAGTAATCGATATTACTAGCTGGTTCTCGCGGATAATTTGGGTGGGTTATGAGCTTGAGCTAGATCTTTACTATTAATCGTTATAATAATAGTAATTGGTCAATTATTATTATTATACAACTTACTATTATTCGAGCCTGCGCAAATACACACATACAATGGGATGTACAGCTATATTTCATGTATGAAATTAAAGAGAATTATAATCGGTAAATGTATTTCTCAATTACAAGTGCTCTACATTTTATAGAATATCGATTGAATAGAAATGTAATCAATTAAATAGTTATTTAATTGATTCGAGTAATTTTAGTATTTATCGATAATCTCAAAGATTATCGAGACACTCATTACTATTTAATTAGCTTAATTAAATGGGCCTAACTTCATTTTCAACCTTTCATTAAAGGTCGCAACTAACTAAAGAGTTAACGAGTCGCTTAATACTTTTAATTCCATCAAGACAAGTTTCTGTTTTAACCTAGCCCCATATAAAGAAACTTTTAGGGTTTTTCATCATAAGTTTTTTTTCGAGAAAATTTTACCACAAACCTAAAGTACTAGTCATTTTAAATTCTCCCCAAGAATTTTGGGGTTTTTCTCGTTTTGTTATCCCTTGTTTACTGAAGATAAATTGGCTCGATTCAACTCCTCCTTAATTTAACTGTAGATATCATACGATTGATATTACAACAAGGGAGTTTAAGTGGGAAGTCACCACATTAGAATTTGAAGCGTGTGGAACTTTAGTGGAATTTCCTCCGGCCGCAATGGGGTACTGCTTTTTATTCATATCAAATATAGCATGCTTGTTTAATAACGTAGTAATGCGACCTTTAAGATCCCCCGGAATTATGAATTTGTATTTATACTCTATATCCATAGTATTTTCCAACAGTGGCATCATGTGCCAAATTAAAGTTGTTTTACATTATTTATTTTTATGCTTGTTTTATTTTTATCAATTTTTTATTTGATTAATTCTTGTTCATATATTTAATTGATAAATATATGATGAGAATAAATCATCATGTTCTTGATTATTGGATTTACACATGTGTTAAGTGTTTATGATGATGTATTATCATATTTTGTTAACATGGATTTTGTTTCATAAATTAAAAGGATGATTTAATTAGTTTTGTTTCAAAACAGTTTTGTAAAATGTGTTTGAGGGTGTAAAATTTTTTAAAAATTAAAACCTACTTTTTCTAGAACCTAGATAGTACGTAGAAGATCTCCATTAAATTTCATAATTTTGACTTCTCTTAAGTGCTCCTCAAAACAATTTTGAGATTGGCCCGTTTTAATTAATAATTAAATATGAAAATTTATTTTAATGAACGACCGTGATTTGTTCAAGAAAAATTATGAAGTTTAACTTGTTCAATTTCGTACAGAAAATTTTATGTCTCCAAAACGATTTTACAAAATGAATTACCTAAATCAAAAAACCGAAGCTAAATACAGATATTATAACCGGCCATCGACTTCCAGCGACTCTACGGGCGCTGGGCCCGTGTCGGATCAGGGCTATTTTGGTACCAAAATGACGGGCCGGATGATTTGACGGCGGTGTCGCTGTCAATGGCCGACCGTCAGAGGTTGGGGTCGCCCCGAGCCCATTATTAAATGCGCTCCTAATTTTGAAAATCCTACTCAATTTATTCCCTTATTTGGGGTTTCCTAAAATTATGGTACTAGTTATATTTCTCGTTTTTTATTGATTATTTGTCATTTTAATCACCTTACCTAATTGAATTAATTATGTGACGCATAATTAATTAATTTCCTTTTATATTATATCTTTTCACTAATTTAAAAAGCGATATAACAATTATAAATAATTTTACTACTTTCAATATATTTTAAAATATATTTGTGATGAATATTTTCTATAATATGTGTATATGGCGAATAATTATTGGTAATAATTATTAATTGACACGCAAGTATGATAATCGAAGTTTTATATTAATTAATTTTAATATGTGTAATTACATGGATTAATTAATTTGATAATTACAAACACGCATTTTCCAATGCCATTTTAAAAATATTTATTAAGTTCATTTAAGGTGATTTAATAAAAAGTGCCTATATTTTGTAAACGGGTGATCGAAACGAGGTAGCATAGATACGCCCATTTATTTATTTTTCGTCACAATCAGAATGTCAGAAATGACCCCGGAAATATATTTCTGTATTTATTTATTTACCTGCTTTTACCCAGCAAGCTTCAGAAGTCGGCCTTTAGACGGTTAGTATATAAATATCGCAATGCTTTAAGATATCAAGATCATTTCACCAAGTGGGCGGTAATTTCTCGCGACTCCTTTATTGGATCCGTATACAAGATACAAGAATTAGAACTATGTTGGTATTTTGATAAATACTGTGAATAGGTTCTAAAGCCATATCGTGATATCTCTTTTGAATCGCGGCGCTACTTGTTTTATTTTTCATGTTGCATGTATCGCTGATTATGTGCTAAGATGCAATTTAAAGAATGAAAACAAAGTAATAATAATCTCACCAATTAAAAATTCTAAGCAAAAGTGATCGGGCCAATTTTAAGTTGTGCAATCAATCAGACTAATTGGGTACACCGTGACGGGCGGGTGTTAAGCAATGTTGCATTTGATATGACAATGGATCATGTCAAGTGATTTCCACTAACGCCGCTGCTTTGTATTTATCAATCCAAGTAACACTTTTGGTTTAATTGGTATGCTTAACCGGGTTTTCGAGACATAAAATGTCGGGTGTTAACTCAGAAGAGGATGTTAGCTTTGGTACAAGAGTTATGTAGTTTCACATAATTGGTTGAAAACCTACTATTATAACTGATTCAAATGTAGCAGTCAAGTAATAGGTCGTAGATTCGGGGTGATATTTACTTTACACAATTTATTTGTAAGTATTTTGTAGGCAATTTATAGTTTCATCGAAATCGTTATTTTATTTGCATTTATTCTTGTAGAATTACCATATGGCTACCACTATCGCTACCTCCCCCTAGAACTCTCGCTTTCAAACTACATTAACTCTCGTCAAGGCAGGCTGACGGGGTACCTTTGAGACGTGGGTCTCAAAGTGAGTCGGGCGTTGCTCAAGTTGCACGGGATTGAATACGCCTTGTATAAAGAAATTCTATAAGACCTTCAGACATGTGTACGCCTGAAGAAGAAATTACGAAAGGCATGTTGTTGACCTTCAAACGCAAAAGTTGTCTTATGCTTACCTGACGGGAGCCGGGTTTCTGTGCTCGTATTTACGAAGATCACGCATATGACATTTACCGAAGCTCTCGAGTGAATCGAATGAGCGCGGTGTATCATGAGAAATACGAAACTTTTCGCTCTCTATCGATCGCAGTCGAAATACGGCAGCCTCGATCGCTACACTCGTAGGTGACGATTCCGCCAAACGCTAGCTCCTTCGATGCATAAGCCCTCAAGTTGAGTTCTTTATCACCACGAGATTCCGCTAGTCGATATGTTCAGTACATCAAAGGCTATAAAGGGGTGTACAAGGGTCGATCAAGCCCTCGCCGAGATTCATAAACAAATAACCATTGCCGATGCTAATGAATTTTTGATATGAACAAAGAGTCTTCCGCTTCTAACAAGCCGCTGCCTCTAAACGGTAAACGCCGCGACGCAGGCGGCGCGGTGTCTCTCAGTTGCATGACATCTACCACTATCGCGAAACTCAAGGATCACCTGAAAGCTTGCCCTGAGAAATTCAATCGAGATAAGAAAATGGTTTTAATAAACACCAATCGAAATTAATCGGGTGCTAGACAATCGCTGCGGTTCTCATATTTTGTCATAATACGCAGGAACCTGCTCTCGCTAGGCACTGGTGTTAGAGGAAATGGATCCGCTACTGAAACGGCACGGCGTCAAGGCCCCTGGGCAGAGGATCCATTAGTTTAAATTTCTGCTCCACGGGCCTTGTTTTGAACTTGTCTCCGGTTTACTAAGTACCGCAATTTGGTGATTATTATTTCTATTTCTGCTTTCAATAATGATGGTTTTTCATTTCAATAGATCCCTGGCTTTACTTAGGGGATCACCAGAACGGGTAGTATTTGTACCGCCTTCAAAATGGTCTATATGCTTAGACATGATTATTAATGAGTCATATTAACATAAACTTAAAAATGGAATAAGCCAACGATTTAAACCAAAACATTACTCATGGTATCGCATCAGTCACATTAATCTAGAACCTAATCAAACTCCACCTCAAAGGAATACTGGTTGGGTTTCATTATGAATCATACGATAAGTGCGAAGTCTTGGCTCTCGTAAAATGAATTCAAAGCTGCCTTTCACCGCTTAAATGAAAGGCGCGATTTATCGGGGATCATACATTAATCGATGACGCGCCAAATCAACACATCCGCAGGAGGTTATGGTAACTACTTCATTACATTTATCGACGACAAGGATACGGTTTTGTGTATCCGATTTGAGACACAAACACGAGTCCTTTGAGAAATTCATGAGTTCCAAAATGAAGTACAAAACCACCGAATAAGACAATAAAGATTCTCCTATCCGATGGTGGAGAAATATTCGAAGCCACGTAGTTCAATACTCATCTTGTAGAGCGGTATTGTTTCACAACTCACTCCAGCTAGAACGCCACAAAGATAATGGCGTTGTCTGAAGGAGAAATCGAATCCTTTTCTGACATGTTTCTACCCATGATGAGCTCTATCTCGATCTACCGCTTACTGGGATACGATTAAAGTCACAAGATTCTTACCTTAAAATAGATGTCCAACTGGTTAATGTATAAAACTCCCATGAACTGGTTTCAAGCTCCCTAAGTTATGTTTTCTAAATTGGGCGCGGCTTATGTTAAGAGATTAATAAAAAGATAAACTCTCAAGGCCCAAATCGATAAATGCTATTTCATAGGATATCCAAAGTGAAATGGGGCTTGGTTATTACTTCTACCGAAGCAGAGAATAAAATCTTCTTCAAATAAGTAGAAATGTGAGTATTCCTTGAAAAAGGATTATTCGTCTAGAAGCGACTAAGTAATGGTGTTCATCTGGGACGTAAGCCTCAAGTCGATGAAGTCAATGTCGATGCATCTAACGGTAGTATCCGACACACCAATGTTAATCGGAACCTTCTTCTGTTAGACACCAAGCTTCGATCCACGTGAAACCGTAAGAATCCAACCCTCCAGAGATCCAAATGTGGACGCTACCTAACCGTAGCCGTACGTGTCTTTCATCATTGAGTTTCTATTTCCAGCCCACTTCTTACAAAGAAACAATGAATGCTGTATGGATAAACGGCAAATAGTTACGCACCGAGATTGGATTCTAAGTGTACCAAACGAGGTTCGGGTCCTTGTTGATTTACTCAAATGGGGCCTCTACCATTGAACGAAATGGCATTTAAGAAGAAACATGATAAAGACCTAAACGCTGATGTTTTCAAAAGCTAGACTTCAGAGCTTAAAGTTATTTCAAACAAGTTCACTGAAATGACTACGACGTAAACTTACTCGCCAAATGCTGTCGCTTAAATCCATCCGATGACCTTAGCTGCTTTCGTCGCATTTCATGACTATGAATATACAAAAATGGATGTAAAGACCGCTCTCGAATGGAAATTTAGAGGAAGATGCGTATATGTACAACCTCCAGTTTTACATGTCCTAAAAGGACTCTCAAGTTAAGTACGCAGAAGTCAGTAAAAAGTCCATTTATGTCTAACTGCATCCTGAGTTGAATCTAATGCTTGATGAATCAATCAAAGAGTTTGGTTTCATCAAGAACGGCAATCTTGTGTATACAAGTAGCTCGTGTCGGGAGTTATGCATCATTCATTGTCCCGTATGTCGATTTATATACTTATCATTGGAAACAACGGTAGTTACTAAACTCCCGCCCGCGCGGATCGGGTCGTGCAAATGTTTCTCAAACGAAGGACTTAGGCGAAGCACAATATATACTTGGAAATAAAGATCCACTGCATCGAGCTGTAAGGCCGGTTGGACTTTGTTAGATACTTTATGTGAATAAGGTACTACAATGGTTCAAATACGAGTAATTCCAAGCAGTAATCTCCCATTTATTAATGGGAGTTCAACTCAGCAGAAGACAAGGTTCCACTACTGGGGTGGTGATGAAAGAACGGCGACATACCTTACGCCGCTATAGCTCCATCATGACGCTTACGCCGCCGCACTTAGACTCTGGCTGCGGAAATTACGCACTAAGCGTAATCTCAAGAGTCAAGCTAATTCAGCAAAGCCAATCGGATTGAGCTGGCGCATTCCGAAGCTATCTCGAAGAACTAAAGATGCTTTCTTGTATATGGTGGAGATGAAAGAGTTAGCAAATGCATGTGGTACACCGATGCCGGGCTTTCAAACCGGATGGTAGATCTACTATCGCTCAGCTTGGGTATGTATTTTGTCTCAACGCTGAGCAAAGACTGGAGGAAATTCCAACAGATCACAAGCCGATTCTACCACGTAACTGATATCGCAAATGCCTGGAAGCCGCTAAAGAAGCATGTTGATACAAAGAAGCTGCGGGACCTAACTTGGTGCGGTACCCAAGATTGGGGCGACCAGGAGTTAAGCCAGGACAATACCGGGGCAATGCTAGAACCCCGAAAGCACATCACAAATCCAAGCACGCATTCGAAAAGTATCACCCCGATTAGAGATACGCTGAGGTAATGTCAAAGTATGTAAAGTAAAAAATGTAGGTTAACTGCCGACTCCCTTTACTAAACTACTAAAAATGTAAAGTAAAAGATGATGAAGATGTACGTAACATGTCTTAGATGACGTCGCAGCCGCGTTTAGGGTTGCTTCGAGTCAAGATGTATCTATCGGTGGTTACGTGGAACAAATATTTGAATATTACCGCTCTTATGTTTTAATATATTTGTTTGCTATGTTCATATGTTTAAATTTACATATAATATGGGCTACGTAATTGCATCCCCGATTTAGTGAAAGGTTAAATCCCTAGGTTAGTCTATGCTTCTGCAGAAAAGTGTAACAGCCAAGCACTATAACCCCTTCAAGCCCAAAACACAGATAGCCAAAGGCCCTCGTCGATGTCGATATAGTTGGGCGACAAGCATCATATGACTAACATGGTATTTTGATGCAAGGATCAAGATTGATCACGCAAGTAAATTGCATGACTGGGACATCAATATCGCTGGTCAGCCGGGTCCGCGACCGGGAAATTCGTACTTTAATCAAACGAATCTAAGGAAGATATGTGATATTTGTGTCCTATGACATTTTTTGTTTAGAATTTCTCAGTTACACCCTTAGACCTACGATATATAACTATCTGCAGAAGTAAGCTCAGATTTTGATCTGAGGAATTCTCAAACGCTCCCGCCAAGTCAGATTATAACGGCATACGCTGGGTAATACAGCCGAAACAGCGAGCGACGCTGAGCATATCGAGGGATTTGTCCGCCCCGATATAAGCAAGGAAGATCTCGTGCCTTCTCACACAGTCGTACCGATTGGTTTAAGGACGCCATAAATGCTGCCCAGCTTCATACCGAGTAAAAAGAAAGTCGTTGAAGCCATTACACACACTTACGGTTAAATTTACGATTGTAGATCGCGCTGAGCAAAGGAATCTGTGAAGATAATCGGCCTGGCGGGCAAAGTTGGGGAATGTTGAAAATCAACGAGAATTGATTCCATTTATTGTGCCCGTCATGACATCATAGACAATTCATTTACCAATAAGTTAAATGTGATTATCGTAACTTAGTGTTCAACTTAGTAATCATATTACTCATGGTTCTGGCAAGATAATTTCATAAGTTAGCGAAATATCAAGTGTATCTTACTTATTAATCGTTATAATAATAGTAATTGGTCAATTATTATTATTATACAACTTACTATTATCTAAGCCTAAGGTCCCACACACACAATGACGCTGAAGTTATATTTCATGTATGAAATTAAAAGTTAGAACTATATAATCGGTAAATGTATTTCTAATTACACGGGTTCTATGTTATGTAGAATATCGATTGAATAAATAGAATCAATTAAATAGTTATTTAATTGATTCGAGTAATTTTTAGTATTTATCGATAACTCAAAGATTATTGATATCAATTTTATTACTATTTAATTAGCTTACTTAAATAGTTCAATCTCATTAGCAACTCATTAGTGTCTTAACGAACTAATAGCTTAATCTAAATGTTCTTAATACTTAACGGCCGCTTATCTATTGCTTAACCTAGCTCCTATATACAAACTTTTGCGCTTTTTCATCATGTTTTTTTTGATAGGTAAATTTTGTCACAAAACCCAAAAGAGTCAGGCCTCGTCAAATTCTCCCAAGAATTTTGGGGTTTTTCCGGTTTTGTTCAATATCCTTGTTTACTAGCATAAATTAGTTCTTGATTCAACCCTCCCTGGAAGGACTAACTGTAGATATCATACGATTGATATTACAACAGCGAAATGGGCGGAAGTTGTAACCTTTAGTGGAATTTACTGGCCGCAATGTAAGTACTCTCGCTTATTCATATATTGTAAATATATAAGTTTTGTTTAATAATCTAGTATGCACTTTATATCCTCGGAATTATGGATTTGTATTTATAATTACAGTATCCATAGTATTTCTCCATCACACACCCATCCTAGAATTACCCCATATCGCCATTAACACCGAGTTCTGACTAGTCAAAACAATAAGCGCATCTTTAGCATTTAACAAGATCAATCAAACTTACATCAAACTAATCACAATACCTGGGGCTTCTTTGAGTTTGGGTTTTACAAGTTGTCAAAGCTAAACAAAAAAAGAAACAAAAGGGTAGGTTTTAGGTACTAAAATAAGTAAGCAAATAATATGAATAAAAAGTCAACATATTATATGTTACTTGAAAAGAATATGAAAATAGAAATTTTAATTCCGTGAAAAATATAACTTCTATTAAATAGGTTACGAAGCATTGAATTATATATATTTGAATACACATATATCTATATCTATATCTCAGATCTATGTATTCATATATATCTTATAAAATCTAGAATTTAATATATTAACAATTAATGTATACTTCAAGCATTTATTGTACTTCATAATTGATAAATGACTATTTTTCTTCTCACTGTAAGTTTCCATTACGCAACGCGACGTATGAAGCTCATAGTACCTTATAAAAGCGCGAATCCAATAATGTGTTTCTTCTATTTTGCTAAGACTATATCAGTTCTTCCAAATAGAATTAATTATTTACATTACTTATTTTATCATGACTTAATACGGATTAAACTCCCATCTACTCCACCCCAGTCGTCGCCTGAAAGCGAATCATTATAATCCCGAACACCACGCAAGTGTTCTTAGGCAACGGCTAACATAACTCAAATCATACGGCTGCATGATCAAGAATCGAAACAAGATTCAATGTCGGATTGTAGCACGCATGACTTTTCATTAATTCAAGACTTCTATCACATCAGAACATACTGAGTAGGATTCGACATATTTGTTAGATAGAATTGTCATAAAGATTAGATCCCATTTCAGTGTGATTGTAACAAGCTTTTGTATCTATAAATGGCCTCTGCAAATCGTGACAAACAATTTAAATTGATAGGTTAGATTACTGTGAGTTAGTTTATCGTTTTCGAGTTAATCGATCAGACGATTCAAGCTTCTAATAAACTATTCTAAGCAGGAAAGGCGATTCCCCGGACCTCAAACATACACTATCGATCTCGCATTGCTCAATTATCGAATTAATCAATTAGGTTCATCATAGTTACCGTTATATTTGAAATTGGGAATTAGGTTCTTAGACATCAAATCGGGATTTTCATTAAGATCGAATAATCGAATCGCTAATTAGAATTGTTCTAGACCTTAAAAATAACAATCGGGTATCGAGTTAATGTGTTAAACAACATCACGGGAGGCTCGAGCAAGCCATAATGATGGTTATGCTAATCGCCAACAACTATCAAGCATATGGAAAAAACGAAGACGCCGATAGGTTACATGTTAAGCAGACTTCATTGCACCTATCAAGAATAGGAATTCAATTCACCCAATACGTATGTGTACGAACGGAGCGAATCGATGTAAGATGCCTAGGTTATATAAGAGATTATGGAGTAGATATAGGTGCTGAATCCATCAGCGTTGATAGCCAAGCATTACCGGCTAATGACGCCGAGAAGTCGCAAGTGCTCAGACGGTGCAGGCTAGCCACATGCAGTTTGACAAAGAATTGGGGCAAATTCAGATATCTGGACAGAGCCTCTCAACGAGCATCTAAACCAAGCAGAACACATATTTACAATAACTAAGCTCCATGGGACTGACTTCATGGATGAAAGCAGTATCATGATTCTAGGTTCACGCTCGATTCTACGGGAAACTCGTGTCCCTTGTTCTTCTCGCACTCACGGAACTTCGCTCTTAAGGAGCAAGTTTATATTCCATCATGAATGAAGAGCTAAGAAGAGATAGTGTAAAAAATCGCATTGTCAAACAACAAATAAACTTTACAGACAAGCGAAAGAAGTTTAGCAGTTAAAAAAGACTAAACAATTTTAAACCTAAAAAGCTCTGGGTGGCGTCAAGCCAACAAGAAATAAGACACATGTCACACGCGAATAAGAAAGGAAATCGGAAAACTGAAAGTGCTACTCATTCAAGAAAGATCAAGCCAAGGAAAGGTCAAGCAAAGCGGAAAACAACGTTGCAATCAGACGCTTGTGCCGATCTCAATGAAGCCGTCAAGTGAGCCGGACGACGCTTACGTCAAAGGCCGGGAGAAGATTGATCAGACCTCGTGAGCTTCCTTCATGTGACTCAAACAAGCGACTTCTTTCTCTCACAATTTATGCAGTTAAGGCAATTTTGGAAATCGCAAAAAGACAAAACACCTCAACCATCAAGTGCAATCAGCCTGTTTGTGAAAACTGCAATGGAAAGTTGATTGAATTGCTGACGCTGCATTAATATTCCTCACTTCGTGATGAAGCCTCATCTTCGTGCAAGCTAGATGATGAAGGATACTGGCAACATCTTTGTAACGGACAAATGGAGATTGGCCAGTAAGTGGATCAATAATACTGCTAAAGGAATCAAGGATGGTACATCAGAAAGCTAAACTCAAAGTACAAAAGTGTGAAATAAATGCAAGAGAAGTTTGTATGTTTGGCACAACAAAGTTAGGCCATATGAGTGCTAAAGGACTGTATTCTCTCACAAACAAGTCACCACTGCCTTCACCGACCCGAAATTGAGCGACCGCACTTCAATGGCTGACGGAAAGCGTACCACGTGATCAAATTCAATAAAAGCTCTACAAAGGAAGGTCGCAATTTGCAGCTTGGCTGCATCTGATGTCTCCAGGGCCTATGAAAGGAAGACAACGGAGTAACTCTTATTTTGTCACTTATACTGATGATCACCTAGGAAGGTTCGTGGGATTCCATTAAAAACAAAAGACAAGTTGATAGAACTTTAAGTACCTTCATCAATTAGTTGAAAGAGAAATCGACAAAGTACTTAAATGATTAGGATGCATAACGGGCGTGTGAGTACATCGAGAATTTGATAGATACTGTAAGTCTAAAAAGTATCAGATACGAGCAATCTGCCCTTAAAAACACCTCAAAGACAACGGTGTGGCCGAGAGAATGAATAGATAAATCAGAGAGAAGCATTGTATGGCGTTGGTCATGCTGTCTTCCAAGACACTGGGGCGAAAGACAGAGTGCCAGTCAGATTATAACTTGTCACCTAGTACAACACTAAATGGAAGCATACCTCGGTAAGAGCACGGTTCCGAAAGGATGGTCTCTATAAACACTTAAGAATATTTCGCCGTAGATAAAGATATGCACATGTTCCTAAAGACGGTAGAACAAAGCTTGGATTTCAAGTCTAAGAAGTGTAAGCCCTTGAGCTTTGGTGATGAAAAAAGTTTGGCTATAAGTTGTATGGATCCGGCTGAGAAAAGATCATTAGAAGTGTAGGATGCCGATGTTCAAAGAAAATCAAATCGAAAAGCACCTGTGATAAACTTGAAAAAGCTAGTAATTACAATGATGATCTTTGCTGACCGGCAGATGATAGAAGCTAGTATTGATCATGATCTCGTAAGCAAATCATTACCCCAGCCTATGATCAATAACGAAGACAATGATCACACTTCTAACGACATCGATCAACCCGGCTAAAACGAGATCAACAATCACCAAATCACGCGGTGTTGGTACAAACAATACGTATCAAGATCAAAAACACTCAGAAGTTGTGAGATCTTCCGTAGTTAACTAGTTCCTCTAGGTATTCTCCCACCCAATATGTTCACTTTCATCGGGGAGAACTACTCTTACCAATGCTAAGCTATCGATAGTACCTGAAAAGCGGAAAACTGATAAAATTTCCATGAATAAGCAGATGAACTCTCCGAACAAGCAACTTCATACATTTATAATCGGTGAAGTTAAACAGATAACTTCAAAGTAACGAAAACAAATGGATCTATAAGTCAAGATTGATCCAAGTACAAAAGTACCTGATACAAAGCTGACTGGTCATATGGATCTGCGAAAAAGACAAGGAATGATTTCATATATTATTCTCTCCAATAGTCAAGCATGACTTCAATCGACTAGTACTTGATCAAGCCGGGCCGTGATATGACTTAGAAATTGAATGTATGGATGTGCCAAAGCATGCCTTCCTCCCATGCAATCTTCAAGCAGGGACATATATACGCAAATAACCGAGTGGATTCTGGCGCGGAAGTGCGAAACAATTCTTGTTTGTAAATTGCGTAAAAGCTCAGGATGGACTCAAACAAGCACCTAGGCAGCTGTACATCAAGTTCGAGTCTTTTACGGAAGCAAACGATTCAAGAAAACTCTTTGTTGATCACCTGCGGTGTTCACTAAAGATCTTAATTAACGATAACACTATCATCCCAATGCTATATGTGTAGTAATTTACATGCTTATCATAAAAGCGATCAATCAAAGATCAAGTACCCCAAAGTTAAGGAACTCAACAAAGCTGGTATTTGAAAGCACTTAGGAGTCGCAAATCATATACTTGAGTCGAGATCATCGTGGATAAGCAAGGGAAAAATCGTCGTCTTCAAGAAAGTATCTACAAGGTACTTTTAAGAGGTTCAATAATGACAATGCAAAGTCAAGAAGTTGTCCAATTGGAACACACCTTGAGATGAGTTTTAAAAAAAGAGTCCTGAAGACCAAGATGACATCAAGTACACGGCATGTTCCATACACCCCCTCAAGTAGCAGGGAGTTTGACGTGATGCAATGGTTCCGTACTTTCAAAGCCGACATCAGACATTTGCAGCTGGTTTAGCAAGTACATTCTCTCAAGCATCCGTGCAAGGAACATCGGGAACGCCAAATGTAAATGATCTTGGGCGATACTTAAGGAACCGCTAGCTCGAGTATTTGTTTTGAACTAAAGCGAGCCTGCCACCCGCTTCAGCTTCCATACCGACTTTTATCTAGCCGGTGATGTTGATTCACTTAAATCAACATCGTGTTACTGATTGCAGCCTGGCCGGAGAGCAATTTCCCCGCAAAGCAAGCGCATCGCTATGTCTACCACCGAGGCGTAATTACACATCGCTGCGTAACGCCAGAAAGAGTCGCTACGGCCGAAGAACCAAGGAATCGAGAATCAAGCAAGACAAGTTCACCATCTTCGCGGGCGACTCTCGGGGCGTATATACTGAGTAAGAATTTACCTCTACACTCAAGCATCCAAACATATTAAGACTAAGTACCATTGAATGTGAGATATCGAGTCAAAGCAATCACATTATCGACAAAAATACACACCTCCGAGAATTTGCTCCGATATGCTCACGAAGGTGCGAACAATGCAAAGCACACTTATCAATATGACAAGGTCGGGTTCAGCCTTGACTTCATGCATTAACAAATATTAAAGCAATGGGGTTAACATACCACAAATCATATAAGCAAGAAGCGATGATCAAGAACGGAAGCATTCAATGTCGGATTGTAGCACGATGGCTTCTCATGGAATTCAAGACTTCTATCAAGACTAAGAAACATAGTTTGAGTGGTGATTTAGACATATTTGTTAGATAGAATTGTCAAGTAGTGCATTAGGATCCTATTCCTGGGTGAGGGATTAGAACAAGTTTGTATCTATAAATAGGTTGCAAATCGTATCAAACACTTATAAATCGATAGGTTAGATTACTAGAGTTAGTTTTATTGTTTTGAGTTAATTGATTGTATTGATTCAAGTTTAATAAACTATTCTAAGAGGGAAGGATTCCCCGAACCCTCAAACATACACCATTGATCTCGTGATTGCTCAATTTGCCGAATTAATCCATTAGGATTCACCATAGTTACCGTTATATTTGAAATCGGGAATTAGGGTTCTTGTGGACATCAAATTGGGGATTTTCGATTAAGCTTGAATAATCTGAATCAAGTAATTGTGTGAATTGTTCTAGACCTTAAAAAATAACACACACCGTAGAAGCCACTCAAACCGAGGGATCTAATTCGCCTTAAAAACCACTGCTTCATCCAAAAAATTTGATTTCCACCAATATTCTCAAAATAATGTAACGCTTTTAAGATTTTGCTAACTATCAAAGTGATATCTAACCAACCAACCTCCATATATATAGCAATACGTAACTGAACGGAAGTACAAAATGAG
>JADFUC010002433.1:0-12319 GCA_019722365.1 Lithospermum erythrorhizon | reverse complement strand
GGAACTGCAAGAGAGTTTCTTCTTCGACGTGCTCCCTAATATTAGCAAGGGGGGTGCAGTTGGATCTCCTTGAGAAAAACCGCTACCCTAATGCTTTTAATACGCCGAAACAAAAACGCTCGCATTCGGGCGACAACAAAATGCATTTTTTCTTATCCGAACGGAACTGCAGAGACGAAGTTTTTTTTTGGTCTGTTCCCCTTAATATTAGAATGGGCATGATTTCCTCCCCGAGAACAATTTAATGCTTTTAATACGCGAAATAAAAAACGCCACGGCCGATTCGGGCGACAACAAAAATGCATTTTTTCTTATCCGAACGGAATCCTGACGGTAGTTTTTTCGATGTTCCCCAAGTATGTACGATTTTCCTTAGGGAAATCGGCTATTCTAATGGTTTTAATAAGCTTCAAAACAATAAACGCCACTACCGATTCGCGACAACCAAAAATGTATTTTTTTCTTATTCGAACGAAATCAGATATTTTTTTTCTTCGATGTTCTCCTAATATTAGAATGGGTATGATTTCCTCCTGAGAATTACCGCTAAATTCTAATGCTTTACGCGAACAAAAAACGCCACGTTCGATTCGGCTAATAAACAAAATGTATTTTTCTTATCCAACGGAACTGCACGAGTTTTTTTTTCGATGTTCCCCTAATATTAGCGAGGGTATGATTTCCTTTGAGAAAATCATGCAATTCTAATGCTTTTAACACGCGAAAACAAAAAACGTCACGCCGATTCGGCGACAACAAAAAATGCATTTTTTCTTATCCGAACGGAATCCGACGAAGTTTTTTTCGATGTTCCCCTAATATTAGCGTAGTATGATTTTTTCTTTGAGAAAACTATAAATTCTAATGCTTTTAATACGCAAAACAAAAACATCACGATACCTTATTCGGCGACAACAAAAACTCATTTTTTCTATCCAACTGAACTGCGAAGAGTTTTTTTTCACGCTCCCCTAATATTAGCAAGTGGTCAGATTTTGAGAAAATCACAATTCTAATGCTTTTAATACGCCGAACAAAAACGCTTTGCCGCGATTCGCGACAACAAAAATGCATTTTTCTATCCCAACGGAATCCTATTGCAGTTTTTTTCGATGTTCCCCTAATATTAGAATGGGTATGATTTCCTCCTATAACATCAAGCAATTCTAATGCTTTTAATACGCCGAAACAAAAACGCCACGGTACCGATTCTGCGACAACAAAAAATGTATTTTTTTCTTATCCGAACGAATCCGTGACGAGTTTCTTTCTCGATGTTCCCCTAATATTAAGATATGTATGATTTTCTTAGGAAAATCGGGCTATTCTAATGGTTTTAATTGCTTAAAACAATAAACGTCACTACTCGATTCAAGCGACAACAAAAAATGCATTTTTTCTTATTCAACGAACCGTATTAGTTTTTTCGATGTTCTCCCTAATATTAGAATGGGTGCGATTTCTCCGAGAACATCAAGCAATTCTAATGCTTTTAATAGTGCGAACAAAAACGCCACGGCTCGATTCGGGCGACAACAAAAATGTATTTTTTTCTTATCCGACGGAATCCGCATTTGAAGTTTTTTCGATGTTCCCTAATATTAGCGGTGGTATGATTTCCTTTGAGAAAATCATGCAATTCTAATGCTTAACACGCCGAAACAAAAACGCCACGCCTCGATTCGGGCGACAACAAAAATGCATTTTTTCTTATCCCGAACGGAACTGCACGAAGTTTTTTCTTCGATGTTCTAATATTAGCTGCAGTATGATTTTTCTTGAGAAAATCCAGCAATCTAATGCTTTTAATACGCAAAACAAAAAAACATCACGACTGATTCGCCACAACAAAATGCATTTTTTCTTATCCAATGAACTGCACGCAGTTTTTTTTCGATGTTCCCCATTATTAGTGTGCGGTTGGATTTCCTTTGAGAAAATCAAGCAATTTAATGCTTTTAATATACGCTGAAATAAAAACGCCTCGTCGATTCTAAAACAAAAATGCATTTTTTCTTATCCCGAACGAATCCGTGACGAAGTTTTTTTCGATGTTCCCCTAATATTAGAATGGGTATGATTTCCTCTGAGAACATCAAGCAATTTAATGCTTTTAATATCGAAACAAAAACGGCCACGGGGTTCGATCTTCGCGACAACAAAAAATGCATTTTTTTCTTATCCTAACTGAACTGCACGGTAGTTTTTTCTTCGATGTTCCCCTAATATTAGCATAGGTATGATTTTCTTAGGGAAAATCGGCTATTCTAATGGTTTTAATACGCTTAAAACAATAAACGCCACGTACCGACCGGGCGACAACAAAAAATGCATTTTTTCTTATTCGAACGGAAACTGCATTTTAGTTTTTTTCGACAGCCTCCAATATTAGAATGGGTATGATTTTCCTTTGAGAAAATCAAGCAATTCTAATGCTTTTAATACGCGAAAACAAAAAACGTCACGGCTCGATTCGGCGACAACAAAAAATGCATTTTTTCTTATCCGTACGAGTTTTTTTCGATGTTCCCCTAATATTAGCGTAGGTATGATTTTGCTTTGAGAAAATCCAGCAATTATAATGCTTTTAACACTCGAAAACAAAGAACGTCACTGCTCGATTCCGCAACAACAAAAAATGCATTTTTTCATATCCGAACGGAATCCATACGAGTTTTTTTCGATGTTCCCCTAATATTAGCGTAGTATGATTTTTCTTGAGAAACCGTAAATTCTAATGCTTTTAATACGCAAAAACAAAACATCAATGACACCATTCGGCGACAACAAAAACTCATTTTTTTCTTATCCGAACGGAATCAGAAGAGAGTTTTTTTCGATGCTCCCCTTAATATTAGCAAGTGGTTGATTTCCTTGAGAAAATCAGCAATTCTAATGCTTTTTAATACGCCGAAAACAAAAAAACGCCTGCCTCGATTCGCGACAACAAAAATGCATTTTTTCTTATCCCAACGGAATCAGACAGTTTTTTGGGTTGTTCCCTAATATTAGAATGGGTATGATTTCCTCTGAGAACATCAAGCAATTTAATGCCTTTTAATACGCTGAACAAAACGCCACGGCCGATTCGCGACAACAAAAATGCATTTTTCTTATCCCGAACGAACTGCATTTGAAGTTTTTTTCGATGTTCCCCTTAATATTAGCATATGTATGATTTTCTTAGGAAAATCGGCTATTCTAATGGCTTTTAATAAGCTAAAACAATAAACGCCACTACCGATTCGGGCGACAACAAAAAATGGTTTTTCTTATTCGAACGGAAACCGCATTAGTTTTTTTTCGATAAATTCCCTTAATATTAGAATGGGTATGATTTTGAGAAAATCAAGCAATTCTAATGCTTTTAATACGCGACAACAAAAAACGTCACGGTCCGATTCGGCGACAACAAAAAATGCCTTTTTTCTTATCCGTACGAGTTTTTTTCGATGTTCACCTAATATTAGCGTAGGTGTGATTTTCTTTGAGAAAATGAAGCAATTCTAATGCTTTAACACGCTGAACAAAAAACGTCACGGCTCGATTCGGCGACAACAAAAAATGCATTTTTTCTTATCCGAACGGAATCCGTACGAGTTTTTTTCAATGTTCCCCTAATATTAGCGTAGGTATGATTTTTCTTTGAGAAAATCCAACAATTCTAATGCTTTAATACGCAAAAACAAAAAACATCACGACTGATTCGGGCGACAACAAAACTCATTTTTTCTTATCCGAACGGAACTGTAAGAGTTTTTTTCGATGTTCCCCTATTATTAGTGCGGTTGATTTCCTTTGAGAAAATCAAGCAATTTAATGCTTTTTAATACGCTGAACAAAACGCTCGGCTCGATTCGCGACAACAAAAATGCATTTTTCTTATCCGAACGGAACTGCGACGAAGTTTTTTTCGACGTTCTTAATATTAGCAAGTGGTCGGATTTCCTTTTGAGAAAAATCAAGTACCCTAATGCTTTAATACGCCGAAACAAAACGCCTCGCTCGATTGGCGACAACAAAAATGCATTTTTTCTGTCCGAACGGAACTGCGACGGAAGTTTTTTTTCTCGATGTTCCCTAATATTAGAATGGGTATGATTTCTCTCTCGAACATCAAGCAATTCTCAATGCTTTTAATACGCCGAAAACAAAAACCTCACGGCTCGATTCGGCGACAACAAAAAATGCATTTTTCTTATCCGAACGGAATCCGTACGAGTTTTTTTCGATGTTCCCCTAATATTAGCGTAGGTATGATTTTCTTTGGGAAAATCGGGCTATTCTAATGCTTTTAATACGCGAAAACAAAAAACGTCACGGCTCGATTCGGCGACAACAAAAAATGCATTTTTTCTTATCCGAACGGAAATCAGATAGTTTTTTTCGAGGTTCTCCTAATATTAGAACGGGTATGATTTCCCGAGAACACCGCTACCTCTAATGCTTTTAATATGCGAAAACAAAAAAACGCCACGGCTCGATTCTACGACAACAAAAATGTACTTTATCCGAACGAACTGCATTTGAAGCTTTTTTCGACGTTCTCTAATATTAGCGCAGGTATGATTTCGAGAAAATCATGCAATTCCTAATGCTTTTTAATATCGAAACAAAAACGCCACGCCGATTCGGGCGACAACAAAAAATGCATTTTTTCTTATCCGAACGGAATCCGCATTTGAAGTTTTTTCGATGCTCCCTTAATATTAACACAGTAGTATGATTTTTCTTTGAGACAATCCAAAAATTGTAATGCTTTTAATACGCGTAAACAAAAACATCACGACTGATTCTACGACAACAAAAATGCATTTTTTCTTATCCGAACGGAACTGCGACGAGTTTTTTCGAAGCGTTCCTCCTTAATATTAGCAAGTGGTTGGATTTCCTTTGGAGAAAATCAAGCAATTCTAATGCTTTTAATATCGCCGAAACAAAAAACGCCTCGGCTCGATTCGGGCGAAACAAAAATGCATTTTTTCTCTTATCCAACGGAATCAGACGTAGCTTTTTTTCGATGTTCCCCTAATATTAGAACGGGTATGATTTCCTCCGAGAACATCAAGCAATTCTAATGCTTTTAATACGGTGAAACAAAAAACGCCACGGCTCGATTCGCCGACAACAAAAATGCATTTTTTCTTATCCCGAACGAACTGCGACGAAGTTTTTTTCGATGTTCTAATATTACATAGTATGATTTTCTTAGTGGAAATCGGCTATTCTAATGGTTTTAATACGCTAAACAATAAACGTCACTCGATTCAAGCGACAACAAAAATGCATTTTTTCTTATTCAAACGGAAACCGCATTTCAGTTTTTTCATACCTCTCATTATTAGAATGGGTATGATTTCCTTTGAGAAAATCAAGCAATTTAATGCTTAATACGCCGAAACAAAAACGCCACGGCTCGATTCGCGACAAATGTAAAAAATGTATTTTTTTCTTATCCGTACGAGTTTTTTTTCGATGTTCCCCTCATATTAGCGTAGGTATGATTTTCTTTGAGAAAATCGAGCAATTCTACTGCTTTTAATACGCGAAAACAAAAATCGTACGACTCGATTCGGCGACAACAAAAAATGCATTTTTTCTTATCCGAACGAACTGCACGCAGTTTTTCGATGTTCCCCATTATTAGCGTAGTATGATTTTTTCTTTTGAGAAAATCGAGCAATTCTAATGCTTTAATACGCAAAAACAAAAACATCAATGACTGATTCGGCATGTAACAAAAACTCATTTTTTCTTATCCGAACGGAATCCGTAAGAGTTTTTTCGATGTTTCCCTAATATTAGCAAGTGGTTGGATTTCCTTTGAGAAAATCAAGCAATTTAATGCTTTTACGCCGAAAACAAAAAAACGCCTCGCTCGATTCGGGCGACAACAAAAATGCATTTTTTCTTATCCGAACGGAACTGCGACGAAGTTTTTTTTCGATGTTCCCCTAATATTAGCAAGTGGTCGGATTTCCTTTGAGAAAATCAAGCAATTAATGCTTTTAATACGCCGAAAAACAAAAAACGCCTCGCCGATTCGGGCGACAACAAAAATGCATTTTTTCTATCCGAACGGAACTGCACGAGCTTTTTTTCTTTCGATGTTCCCCTAATATTAGAATGGGTATGATTTCCTCTCGAGAACATCAAGCAATTCTTAATGCTTTTAATACGCAAAAACAAAAACATCACGACTGACCGGGCGACAACAAAAATGCATTTTTTCTTATCCGAACGAACTGCACGAAGTTTTTTTCGATGTTCCCCTAATATTAGCAAGGGTTGATTTCCTTTGAGAAAATCTGCTACCTAATGCTTTTAGCGAAACAAAACGCCTCGCTCGATTCGGCGACAACAAAAATGCATTTTTTCTTATCCGAACGGAACTGCGACGAAGTTTTTTCGATAAAATTCCCCTAATATTAGAACGTGGGTATGATTTCCTGTGAGAACATCACAATTCTAATGCTTTTTAATACGCCGAAAACAAAACGCCACGGCTCGATTCGGGCGACAACAAAAATGCATTTTTTTCTTATCCGCACGAAGTTTTTTCGATGCTCCCCTTAATATACGAGGGTATTTATTTCCTTGAGAAAATCATGCAATTCTAATGCTTTTAACACGCGAAACAAAACGCCACGGCTCGAGCCCGGCGACAACAAAAAATGCATTTTTTCTATCCGAACGAACTGCATTTAAGTTTTTTTCGATGTTCCCCTAATATTAGCTGCAGTAATGCATTTTTCGAGAAAATCCAAATTCTAATGCTTTTATCACGCAAAACAAAAACATCACGACTGATTCGGCGACAACAAAAACTCATTTTTTTCTTATCCGAACGGAACTGCAGAGTTTTTTCGATGTTCCCCTAATATTAGCATAGGTATGATTTTCTTTGAGAAAATCGAGCAATTCTAATGCTTTTAATACGCGAAAACAAAAAACGTCACGGCTCGATTCGGCGACAACAAAAAATGCATTTTTTCTTATCCGAACGGAATCCGTACGAGTTTTTTTCGATGTTCCCCTAATATTAGCAGGTTTGATTTCCCTTTTGAGAAAATCAAGCAATTCTACGCTTTTAATACGCCGAAAACAAAAAACGCCTCGCTCGATTCAAGCACAACAAAAATGCATTTTTCTTATCCGAACGGAATCCGCACGAAGTTTTTTCGATGTTCCCCTAATATTAGAATGGGTATGATTTCTCCGAGAACATCACAATTCTAATGCTTACGCAAAAACAAAACATCACGACTGATTCGCGACAACAAAAATGCATTTTTTTCTTTTTATCCGAACGGAACTGCATTTCCAGTTTTTTTCGATGTTCCCCCATTATTAGCAAGTGGTTGGATTTCCCTTTGAGAAAATCAAGCAATTCTAATGCTTTTATACGCGAAACAAAACGCCTCTGCTCGATTCGGGCGACAACAAAAATGCATTTCTTCTTATCCGAACGAACTGCATTTGAAGTTTTTCTTCTTTCATGTTCCCTAATAGAATGGGTATGATTTCCTGTGAGAACATCAAGCAATTCTAATGCTTTTAATACGCCAAAACAAAAAACGCCACGGCCGATTCGGGCGACAACAAAAATGCATTTTTTCTTATCCGAACGGAACTGCACGGAAGCTTTTTCGATTTACCCATAATATTAGCATGTGTATGATTTTCTTAGGAAAATCGGGCTATTCTAATGGTTTTAATACGCTAAAACAATAAACGTCACGACTGACCGCGACAACAAAAATGCATTTTTTCTTATTCGAACGGAAACCGCATTAGTTTTTTTCGATGTTCCCTAATATTAGAACGGGTATGATTTCCTCCGAGAACATCAAGCAATTTAATGCTTTACGCGAAAACAAAAACGCCACGGCTCGACTACGACAACAAAAAATGCATTTTTTCTTATCCTAACGGAATCCGTACGAAGTTTTTTTCGATGTTCCCTAATATTAGTATATGGCGATTTTCTTAGGGAAAATCGGGCTATTCTAATGGTTTTAATAAGCTAAAAACAATAAACGCTACTACTGATCATGCATAACAAAAAATGCATTTTTTCTTATCCGAACGGAATCCGTACGAGTTTTTTTTCGATGTTCTCCTAATATTAGAATAGGTATGATTTTCTTGAGGAAAATCAAGCAATTCTCATGCTTTCAATACGCGAAAGCAAAAACGCCACGGCTCGATTCAAGGCCAACAAAAATGAGCTTTTTTTCTTATACGAACGGAATCCGTACGAGTTTTTCTTCGATGTTCCCCTAGTATTACGTGGGTATGATTTTCTTTGAGAAAATCACTATTCTGTGGTTTTTATCACAGCTAATCTGATAAACGTCACATTTCGATTGACAAAAATATTTTTTATTCGAGAGCGAGCCATTACTGGTTTTCGATGTTTCCCCTAATATTAGAATGGGTATTTCCTTTGAGAAAATCAAGCGAATTACAATACTTTTATCTGTGAAAACAAAAGCGTCAGGGGCTCGATTCGACAACAAAAATGTATTTTTTCTTATCAACGGAATCCGTCTGAGTTTTTGTTCCCCTAATATTAAGCGGTATGATTTCCTTTGAGAAAATCATACAATTCTAATCTTTAACTGCAGCGAAAACAAAAAAAAGCGTCACGGCTTCGGTCGGCGACAACAAAAAATGCATTTTTTATATCCGGGCAGATAGATGAGTTTTTCGATGTTCCCCTAATAATATTAGCGTAGGTATGATTTTTCTTTGAGAAAATCGAGCAATTCTAATGCTTTTAATACGCAAAAACAAAAAACATCATTTCGATTCGGCGACAACAAAAATGCATTTTTCTTATCGAGCAGGTCGCGTCCGAGTTTTTTTCGATGTTCCCCAATAGTAGCAAGGGTTAGTTCTTTGAAAATCAAGCAATTCTAATGCTGTCTGTGAAAACAAAAGCGTCTCGGCTCGATTCGACAACAAAAATGCATTTTTCTTCGTCGGAAATGCGAGTTTTTTCGATATTTCTTAGAATGGGTATGATTTTCTCGAGAGCATTGACAATTTAATGCTTTTAATACGCGAAAACAAAAGCGTCCACTTTCATTTAAAGCGACAACAATGCATTTTTCTTATCGAGCGATCCGTCGGGTTTTTGATGCCTAATATTACTTATGGTATGATTTTCTTAGGGAAAATGGGCTATTCTAATGGTTTTAATCACGCTAATACAATAAACGTCAACGACTCGATTCGTGAAGCCAATGCATTTTCTTATTCGAGCGAAGCCATTACTGAGTTTTTTCGATGTTCCCCTAATATTAGAATGGGTACAGTTTCCTTTGAGAAAATCAAGCAATTCTAATGCTGCTTTTATCTGTGAAAACAAAAAAGCGTCAAGGGCTCGATTCGGCGACAGCAAAAATGTATTTTTTTCTTCATCGAGCAGGAATCAGGATTTTTCGATGTTCCCAGTGATTTCCTTTGAGAAAATCATGCAATTCAACTGCTGCGAAAACAAAAAAGCGTCCGCGGCTCGATTCGGCGGCAAAAAAGCCATTTTTCTTATCGAGCGGAATCGTGCGAGTTTTTCGATGTTCCCCCTAACTATAGTAGGTATGATTTTCTTTAGAGAAAATCAATTCCAATGCTTTTAATCGCAAAAATAAAAAACATCCATTCGATTAAACGAAAAATGCATTTTTCTTATCGAGCAGGTCGTCCGAGTTTTTTTAGATGTTCCCCAATATTAGCAAGGTTTAGTTTCCCTTTGAGAAAATCAAGCAATTCTAATGCTTTTAATAACTTGATAAAAGCGTCTCATTTCGAATAAAGGCGACAACAAAAAATAAAATTTTTCTTATCCGAGCGGAATCCGTTTGAGTTTTTAGATGTTCCACAATATTAGAATGGGTATGATTTATCTGAGAACATCAAGCAATTCAAAATACTTTTAATAGCGAAAACAACGTCACGACTCGATTCGGCGACAACAAAAGCCATTTTCTTATCCGAGCGGAATCCCAAATAGGTTTTTTCGATGTTCTAGCATAGGTACCAATTTTCTTAGGGAAAATCGGGCTGGTTTTATCGCTAGCCAATAAGCGTCCACATTCGATTGGTAACCAAAAATTTTTGTGACCGAGCCGTACTAGTTTTTCGATATTTAATATTAGAATGGGTATGATTTCCTTTGAGAAAATCAACCAGTTAATGCTTTTAATCTGCGAAAACAAAAAAGCGTCGAGGCACCGATTCGTGACAACAAAAAATGTATTTTTTCTTATCGAGCGGAATCCGTGCGAGTTTTTTCGATGTTCCCCTAATATTAAGCGGTATGATTTCGCTGAAAATCATGCAATTCTAATACTTTAACAACAAAAACGTCCACGGCACCGATTCGACAAAAATGCATTTTCTTATCGAGCGGAGATCCGTGAAGTTTTTGATGTTCCCCTAATATTAAGCGTCGGTATGATGATTTTTCTTTGAAAATCCAGCAATTCAATACTTTAATACGCAAAACAAAAAACATCCGACTCGGTCGGCGACAACAAAAATGCATTTTTCTTATCCGGCGGTCGTCGAGTTTTTTTCGATGTTCCTCATGTAGCAAAGGGTTGGATTTCCTTTGAGAAAATCAAGCAATTCTAATACTTTTAATACATGGCTCGCGTCTCGGCTCGATTCGGCGACAACAAAAATGCATTTTTCTTATCCGGCGTTTTTCGATGTTCCTAATATTAGAATGGGTATGATTTCCTCTGAACATCAAGCAATTCTAATAGCACTAATATCACGAAAACAAAAAAGCGTCCGCGACTCGATTCGGCGACAACAAAAAATGCATTTTTGCTTATCCGAACGAATCCGTACGAGTTTTTTTCGATGTTGCCCTAATATTAGCATAGGTATGATTTTCTTTAGGAAAATGGACTATTAATGGTTTAATACCTTAAAACAATAAGCGTCAGCGACTGGATTAAATGAAAACAAAAATGCATTTTTTTCTTATTAAAATAGAGCCGTTACTAGTTTTTTGATGTTCTAATAGAATGGGTAGCGTTTCCTTTGAGAAAATCAAGCAATTCTTTTTATCTGGCGAAACAAAAACGTGCGGCTCGGATTCGACAACAAAAAATGCATTTTTCCATCCGAGCGGAATCACGTCTGAGTTTTTTCGATGTTCCCCTAATATTAGCATAGGTGGATTTTCTTGGGGAAAATCAGACTCTTCTAATGGTTTCATCGCTAATACAATAAGCGTCCACGACTCGATTAGCGAAGCAAAAACCATTTTTTCTTGTCGAGAAACGGAAACACATACTAGTTTTTCGATGTTCCCAATATTAGATGGGTGATTTCCTTTGAAAATCAACGAATTACAATGCTGCTTGAGCATTAAAGGGCTCGGTGGCTGACAACAAAATGTATTTTTTCTTATCCGAGCGGAATCCGTGCAAGGGATTTTTTGATGTTCCCTAATGACGAGGTATGATTTCCTTTGAGAAAACTCGCCACAATTCTAATGCTTTTAACACGCGAAAACAAAACGTCACGGCTCGATTAGAGCAACAAAAATGCATTTTTATCAACGAGATCCGTCACGATTTTTCGATGTTCCCTAATAGCGTCGGTATGATTTTTCTTTGAGAAAATCCAGCAATTCTAATGCTTTTATCACATAAAAACAAAAACATCACGGCGATTAGTGACAACAAAATGCATTTTTTCTTATCAGTGAATCATCCGGAGGTTTTTCGATGTTCCCTAATATTAACGGGGTTAGTTCCTTTAGAAAATCAAGCAATTCTAATGCTTTTAATGCGAAAACAAACGTCTGGCTCGATTCAGCCACCATTTTTATCCGAAGGAATCCGTCTGAGTTTTTAGATGTTCCCCTAATATTGAATGGGTATGATTTCCTGCGAGAACATCAAGCAATTCTAATACTTTTAATATGCTGAAAACAAAAAGCGTCACGGCTCGGTCGGCGACAACAAAAATGCATTTTTTAACATCAGAGCGGAATCCGTGCGAGGTTTTTTCGATGTTCCCTAATATTAGCATAGGTATGATTTTCTTAGGGAAGAGTGAGACTATTCTTTATCTTACATTAAAACAATAACGTCCATTCTGATTCGGTAGCGAGAAACAAAAATGCATTTTTTCTTATTAGAGCATTTTAGTTTTTCGATGTTCCCTAATATTAGAATGGTATACCTTTGAAAATAAGCAATTCAATGCTTTTATCTGTAACAACGTCAAAATTTCGATTCGGCGACAACAAAAAACTCATTTTTCTTTATCAGAACAACAATACGTCAGCATT
>JADFUC010000651.1:7500-65804 GCA_019722365.1 Lithospermum erythrorhizon | reverse complement strand
ATCGGTATGCTTCGTTCAGTTACGTATTGCTCTAGCAAAGGTATTGATCTTTATCTGCGGGTCTTTGCCTAGATACTTACTTTAAATTGTGTGAACTAATGTCATTTGTGGTATGATTATGTGAGAATGGTATACGTGTCGTTGTGGGTAGCAGAACATGTGATTGATTAAGATTTGAGCCATGTTATGATTATGCGATTGTATTTACGTAGCGTTGAAGAAGATTTACTTGAGTTAAGTATGGCTTGAACTCGACTTATGTTCTTCTTGTGTTGCATTGGCACTTGTCGGCCTTTGTTGGCATTCTGTGGCATCGGCGGAAGTCATTGATTTATGATTGTGAGATGTTTAGATTTGTGTGTTTCGATATTGTTTGGGAGTAGAGTTGATTATTGAGAGATGTTGGTTTGAGTTATGCACACAACTTTGGGGTGACTTGAGTAAGAGGATATGACCTATAGTTGGGATGATTAGGGGTTGGTGACTGCAGCTACTTGAGGATATGTGGCCATTGTGTGGCCTTATACTACGGTACTATAAGAAGCGGTATGACTTCTTTTTATGATCGATTTCTGCATGCATTGTCGGTGTGGCCTTATCTTGTGTATAAGTGCGGTTTTGACACTTATCTTGGTATAAGAAGCGGTATGAGAGTCTTGCCAATCAACTTTCTTTGTGTGCATTGTTGTGGCACTTTTTATGTATAAGTCGGTTTGGCCTTATACTTCGGTATAAACGGTATGACTTCTACATATGATCGCTTTCTTTGTATCGTTGTCGGTGGCGCCTCTTTATGGTATAAAAAGTGCGGTTGGCCTTATACTCACGGTATAAGGCGGTGTTTATTAAGCGATTGGTCATTCGTGCGAGGTAGGCCAGTTGAGCATATCTTGGCGTTAGGGAGTTGGTATAGTTGTTGGGAGATATGCGAGATAGATGGTTTGATTACTTAGAGTTATAGTCGTTGTTGGTTTACGTGATTTTATTACGGGTGATGGTGTGCACTTGTGAGGCTTTGTATTATATCTTGACATATTGTTTTAAATTTTTCTATGGTGTTGTATGATACGTTTTTATGACTCGTTTATTTAGTTATGGAATTGTCTTTGATTATACTAGATGTTGCCCTTGATGAATTTTATGTCGAATTAGGTTTCGAGTTGATTGATAATATTATCAGTTTTTAACGTGGATCTAGGTTGGTATTAGCCGTTATACATCCTTAAATGTTAAAAAGTTAGGTTGGTTAATTGAGATAACATTTGAATGAGGGCATTAGGTATTAAAATTATAAACCGGCTTTTTAAATGTAATCATAGATGATGTTGATGATATTTTATATATAGAGGAAAGTTAGTTCAAGCGTGATAGTATATAAGTTATGATCGCCACGGCGTTGATACCGTTGAGGTGAATAGAGATTCGTAGACTAAATGAAAAAGAATTTGAGTCGAGATAATTCCGTGCCAAGTTATCTTGAGTTAGGAACATCGTTGCTCGAGTTGTATTAAGGTAATAAAGCAGGAATTTGGCGGTTCTTGAGTAAACATTCGGATGTGTAGGAGGTGTATGACTATAATTGGGAGTAGCACTTTCAGGTGAACTAAAGATAATTGGTTGAGTTGTGAAATGTTGAGTTGTGGTATGTTTGAGTTGTATATTATATCGGAAATTAGCTATACTTCAGAAAGATAACAAATAGAAAGATATCTCTTGTGATTAAGGTGTATTGTGAGTAAGTTGTTGACGTGGTGTGGGTTTATCGGTGTTAGTTGGAGGCCCGTTGAGGAAAGATTTATCTTGTGTGGTGAGTAAGCGTATAAAATATAACTTTTGGGGTATATAGTCTTTATATAGGTAAAGGGACTTAAATTATCCTTTTGTTTGTATGATAAGGTGGAGTTAATACATGATATTTGTATTCAACTCGGCTTTTTTAGCCCATTTCTATTTTCCTATGGGCGGGCGTTTATGCCTAGGTTGTTCGCGGGATGACCGAGATGCGTTGGAGAGGTAGGCTGCGTACCCGTGGAGGTGGCGATGGTGGCTTGAAGACCTCGATAGTCACCAACTTTTTATCTTCTTTTGTAGATTTATATTTTGTACTTAATAATTATTGTTAAAATGCCGAGTTGTTAAACAAGTTTAACGATGTTGTATTTATATTATTACTTTTCGATTGTGGTAGTGTTGGATTTAGTTCACCCGATGGGCCGAGTTGTATTATTTTTCTTATCACGTTAAATGAAGTCATTTTTTATAGATTATCCATCGTTGGTGACTTTGATTTATTCGGGTTGATGGCGGTCCCGACCTCGGGGAGTCCGCTGGGGGAGGCAGTCGTTATAGAGTTCTCGTTTGTTTCTTGTTGTAAGGGGTGGATTCACCGTATTTGTGTTTGTGGAGGTGGATTCCTCGTTTTGGTTGCTATTTGTGGAGGTGATTCCTCGTTTAGATTATTTTTGTGTGTTGAGGCGATTTCCCTTAAATGAATATGCATTCTTGATGGTTATATGCTCGTGTGTATAGTATTAGGTGATATCGTATAAGAGAGGATTACATGTGATTTGTGGGCCGTTTATTCATTGTGTGTAGCACAGTTATGTATATACAGAATTTCATATATATAAGTATCATTATATGTGATTGGATAAAATACACGTATTTGTATTCATTCGGCTTTATAGTTGACTCCACATTCTACATGGAGGCGGGCGTGTAGGGCTGGGTTTCTAGTAATGATTTGATAGAGTAGTTGGGAGGCTGGCGTCGGCAATTGCGGATTAAAGATCGTAGGTGAGGCGGTAGAGGCATAGAAGATCCTCAGCCAGTCCTTTTCCTCTTGTTATGTTTTTCTAGTTTTTCGAGACTTGTACATTGAGGGTCGTGGCCGTGACCATACTACTAATATGTTGTATTGTGGAATTATGTGTGTATTGTATGAATTTGTTTTTATTGATTTGATGTATGTTTTGTTGGTGATCGTTTTTGTGTGATGTGTGCTTAGATGGACAAATGTATTATTATTATTAATGCCAAATGAAGTCTTTTTTTTGTATTTGTAAAATCCATCGATCGGTGATTTCTGGTGTCTGATTGGTGATGATCTTAACCTCGGGCGAGACGCGGGTCGTTACATTTTTTGAGATGAGTTGGAATTCGAACTAGGATGAGTTGTTTTCCGGAATTTGTTTGGCCGTTTGATGTTTAGGGCGTCTTAATTGGTTGGATTGGCGCGTGAGTTGTTGAGGAGTTGTTGATATAGGTGTGGGTTTTACCGGTGTTGTGCATACTACGGTATAAGTGCGGAGTTGTGATATCGGTATTGTACCTTATGCTCCGTTATAAGGTGGTGTATTTAACCGTACCTGTTGCGATTCGGTGATAGCTTATGCCGAGAAGCGGGCATAATAAGAGTTTCTCCTCTTGAGGTTGATGTTGATTTATGCGCATTAGTTGTGAAGCCGGATATGAGTTGATTGAGTTGACTCAGTTGTTTGAGTCGATTGAGTTGTAGTGTTGGGTGGTCTAGTGGTATAATTAATTGGTGTCTTACCATGTTGGTAGAATAAATTGTGGACTTATTTGGGTATTTGTTGGAAATGCGTGATTATCTTTTTTGTTGAATGTCGGCACTGTCGGAAATATTTATATATCCGGGTTGGCGAGCATAAATTATGCATTTTAATGATGATTGCACGGATGATTTTTATATGATGGCCGAAATCGTTGTATAAAATTTTTGAAATCACCGTATCACATGCAAAATTAATGATTTTAAATTACACCATCGAGAATGTGGGTTAATGTCCCACTCTTGAATAATATTCACTAGGCTTCGCATTTCACGTCTATTCGCTATATGGGCGGCATTTTATTTGTTCGGTTGTGCATCGAGGCGTTTTGATTCGTTAGGTGTGATCGAGTCGTAGGTGAAGGCAGATTGGGCTGTAAATCCTCACGGTCTTTGCTTCATTTTTTTGGTTGTGGATTCGATGTATATTTCTATTTTGGGATTTCGATGCGTATGTTGTTGCCATTTTATGCTTTGTCGGGGTTGTTGTGTATATATGTAATTTGAGATTTGTTATTGTGGTCGGGGAAGCACCACGATGGATATTTTCTTAAAAGGCATTCTTTTCGGATATTTTATTTTTTATTGGAGTTATTTGAGAACAAATTATGCTTTTAAAAGAGATTAGTCGTCGTCGATTGGTATTTATGGTGTCAGTTTGAATGATTAGCGCCGGGCGGCCGGCAGGCGGAGTTACAATTTATATGGTCCTCCCCATTACTGCTATCAATTCTAATGTAATCATTCAATGAGCTTATCCTCGATCGAATTTGTGTGAACATACAACCTAGGCCCAGATTAATCGTGTCCCATTTAGAAGTCTAGTAGGAGTTGAGTCGGTTATGCTTGCAGATTGAACTCAAGTCTTGTTAAACTCATTTTCGAAGTATCACACAATTTTTTGTTATTCAAAAATAGAATGACATTTCCCGAGAATTCATGGATACATAGAAGGAAATGTGTAGGTGTCCGCTATTAAATATGACATCCTCTTACTAACTTCGTATAGGTCCAAAGAAAATAGTTTATGTTTCAACCATTCATGGATGATTATTGTGTCTTTCTTATAATGTAGTCGCTTTATCATTCTGAAAGAGCTCAATTATCTTTCTTTGTGCCTTGTATCCTGGCTACTACTATACTTGGCTCGTAATCATGATAAAAAATCATGTGAGTCAAAACAGTGTCTAAGACAGCGGTTTAGCCCTTGATCACATTCACGATTGATAGCAAATCATTTAAGATAAGATGTTTGCTCGAACCTTTCTTTATTAGATTAAGTATTTACTTAATGTCATTCTCTACGTAGCAAAAGTACGGAAATAATGAAGCCAATCATTTACTTGAACTATAGTTCTTCGGCTAAGCTCAACTTTATAAGTGATATGCGAACAAAGCATGAAAATAATACTTGTGGTTTCTGAACCCTGACTTATGTTTCATCATAATTCATGTTCATAAGAACTTTGATGAAACCGAATACGATATTTTGTAATACGTAAATATAGATGCACTTGGCTTGTAATAACCGTTCGGTTAATTTGCGATAATAATATTAATTACGTATAAATTTGTTTGAGCCGGGGTACATTTATGATTTAGTAGTAGTAGTCGGGGATAATTCGAAATAAGTTACATCGCTAAGTTGGTTGTGCTTTCGGTCGTTTAGTGGGCACAAACTCCCATGTGTGACTTTCTAAACTTAAAAATTTAAGTTTCTATTTTTAAAAGTCATAACAAGCAACCTGACACAAAAGCAATGTATAAACCTTCTTGTGAGTTTTAGAGGCGAGATTTTCGCTTTGAACAAAATTTTTTCCTCCATTTCATCACTTTGTTGATTGTTAAGATCCTCAAGTTGGTTACCAAAGCTTTCCATCATCTTTTCCTACAAATTTGAGGTATGAAGTTGGAGTTTAAGTTGATTTTAAATGTTTGACTTTTGTTGACTTTTGGTATAAATTGAATTTAATTGTGTTTCTAAGTTTGTTATGGGTAGTATGATGAATATAAGTAGCTAATTCATGATTTAAGATGTTGTTTGAGGTTTATGGTGATAGGTTGACTTTTTCCTAGGTTAGTTGACTTTTTATGTTTGACTTTTTATAAAATTTTAAATGTGTAGCGGGTTAATTTGGTACTTATTAGTTGTTGTAAAATTAGAATTGTGATTTACTATAATGGAATTAGAGGGGTTAGGTTGAAAGTTTGATTGGTAAGTTGGATAGTAATTGAGATTTTGGAGTCTGGGTTGTTATTTATGGACTTGAGGGTCGTATAGAGATGACTTATAGAAGTTGATTTGAAATGTTAAAGTGATAAGGCGGGAATTTTAGAGGCCGATTGGGTTGTGTCCGGCCAGGGGTTGTTATTTAGTTGTCTTGATGGTTGTTTTAGGCGGATTTTAGCCGATCGTTCCCACTTAGAGTTGGTAATGTATCTTCTAGAGCGCCAAGTATAGTAGTGGCTGATTGTACTTTCAGGAATTGTTTTTTGTTAGGCATGATAAATTGGGAAGGGGCCGTTACGTGATTGTGATTTCGAGGATTTTGTGGTAGCTAAGCGGGGAGGTAGGGAAGTACTTATCTCGCGGAGTGCTACTTCACGTACTTACTTTAAATTGTGTGAAGCGTGTCATTTTGGTATGATTATGAGAATAGTATTCATGTTATTGTTGTATGATTATGTGTGATTGATTTGTGTGAGCCATGATATGATTATGTGATTGTATTTAAATGGCGTTGAAGATTTGCTTGGGAATAGAGTAGTTAGTTACATTTGGGAGGTGTTGGTTGGAGGTATGCGTGACTTTGGGGTGACTCGAGTATTAGGATATGACCACATAGTTGGGATGATTAGGGATTAGGTGACTCTCATTTCGCTGGGGATATGTGGCTATTGGCCTTATCTTCGGTATAAGTGCGGTTTGGCCTTATATTTTTGGTATAAGTCTTTGTTTGGCCCTTGCTCCGCCGATATAAGTGCGGTTTTGGCCTTATACTTTGGTATAAGTCACGGTATTTATTAGCGATTGGTCCATTCTGCGAGGTAGAGGATTGAAGCGTATGCGTATTAGAGGTTGGTATAGTTGTGGAGATATGAGAGATAGATGGTTTGATGACTAGAGTTATAGTGGATTTGTTGAGTCTACATGATTTTAATGCAGGTGATTGTGCTTATTAGGCATTATATCTATTGACTATCTCTCTCGTTTAGGTATGGAGCACAAGTTTCACCCGCCGTTAAGTTTTTCGCTAAGGCAGCGGCTTGCAGCTCCCCATTAAACCGGGCGGCATTTCATTTTAATGCGGGGTTGGCCAGTGAGGCGGTTGAATCGGAGGCTGTTTGAGTTTATATTGATACGAGTGGCTAATTGAGCATCGGGTGGTGAGGATCACCGTAGTCTCGTTTTGTTGTCTTGTCGACAACGTTCAAGATTATCGATAGTTCTCCGATTGAGTTATAAAAGAGATTAAACTATTTATTTAAGGCTTGTATGGTGGCTAGAGACAATATAAATTGTGGTCTTCGTAGCGTAAATCGCTTTAATTTAGATCAAAATTAATTACCTCTCGATCGCGTCACATGGCGTCGTTCATGAACTAGGTTAAATTAGCGTGTCGCGTGATTAAGTCGAGTCTTAAATGATTGTGGTATTGAATGTTTGTCTTTTTTATTAGAAGCAGCGACAATGCTTGATGGTTTGATGAAGAAAATGTGTTAGCATCCTTAACTATATAACCCTGAAGTTTTTGTAAGATTTCTCCTTCAGCTTTGCTTTATTTCACATATTGAAGTTATGTTTAATATTTCCAATTAACGGTGAATAAACTTGATTAAACTTATTACCCAATCACCAATAGAAAATATGCGATCATAGATAGTGCGATTCAACGAAACATTCTAAAATATTTACAAATAACTTGTAAATATTATACTGTACTTCAAATCTCACAAAATGTACAAGGTATCCGAGACCCGTTATAGTTGGAATCAGCAATGACCTTCATATATTTTTGAATCCAAATGCAACGGTAAGGAATTAACTAATAAATTGTGTATCGCGATACAACTCTTGGGTCATTAGCGAAAAAAGCGGATTCGCTACCAAATATTATGTTGATAGTATATAAGTTTTAGGTGGAAGTATTTGAGGTGAAATTAAAAATTCGAAGTTAGGTAGTGGAGAATTCAACAAATCGGTCGGTTGGTGGTATATTTGGTTTGTGGTATAAATAATTTTGGAATAATATCGATATATGAGATGAGTATGAGATGAGTAGTAATATATGCCTCGGGGGAATAACACAATGGAAATCGGTTTTCGTTGAGATTTAAGAATGCGTAGGTGTAAAATTAGCAGGAAACCAAAGCGGAACTAAATTTCTTCACTCTAAATATCCTTTGCATTACCGCATTATCTTCCATCCTCGTCAAAACCTTCTTATTTCCCTCACGTGCGAAATGCTCTATAAGAACTTGCAGAAATTTTTTTGTTTCTCATAATAGATTATGCAGCCTGCAATTCAAGAACAAAGTTGTGATTTTAGCCTATAAATGCGTCTTTCGTCATATCTGGGTAAGAAAGATCAAATCTTTTGAGATATTTCTTGAGTTTTTGAAGAGTTGACTTTAACAATTTTTGTTGACTTTTAGATCTTGAATGTAGTTATCTTGGAATATTAAAGTGTATACGATGCTTAGGGATAGGATGGAGATTCTTTGGGGTTGTAAGAATTTGAATGGGTAGGGCGTGGCCATAACGCTCGGGGTTTATATGAATGATAAGGAGGTTATTCTACAAAATGTATTATAATGCTGTTTTCCTTAGATAGAGTTGAGCTGGATCTAGCACGAGGCGCTGAGTCATTATTGTTTTTGAGGCTTGAGTATGGTATCTCACGATGGGGACCTTCGTATATATTATGTTGTATATATTAAATTGTGATATCTTTGATTATTCGATATGTATTGTGTGATTTGATTGATCACGTATTGTAAACTTTGATTTATATGATTTCCATGATGGGGAAATAATTGAGATTTTGGGTTATATTATGAGATAATTAGAGGATTTACATGATTCATTTTAAATGCGATATTAGTGATTATGATTTATGTCATTAGGATAGTTATGAATATATGATTCATGTTATGAGGATTTTTTATTATTGGTATTGTCTGTGTGTGTTTGTGTCTTTGATGTGTTTGGTTGCTTTGTGTGTGTTACTTGCTTGGCCGGTGGTGACCCAGGCCGGGACTGGTTTGGTGTGGTGTGCATATTGTGGGTTGCCCACGGAGTGGATTCGGGAGGTTTGGTGTGATATGCTGCGTTTGAGGGGGAAATAGCCAGCCTCGTGGGAGGATGGAGGTGGAGGCTCAAATGCACGATTATGTGGAGGGTGGATTCCTCGTATGTGTATTTGGGTGGATTCCTCGTATGTGTATTATTTGGAGGTGGATTCTGCCGTATTATTGTATTATTTGGGAGGGTGGATTCTCGTGTGTGTATTATTTGGAGGTAGATTCCTCGTTTAGTGCCTTTTGTGTCTTTGGCTGTTTTCCTTGAATGAATATGCATTATTTGCTGATTATAAGCTCATGTGTATAGTGATAGCCATGTATCGTATAAGTTCTATGTGAGTTGTGAATTTGTTATTCATTGTGTGGCACAGTTTATAAGCATATATTTATTTATATAGTATGAAATATGTATATGTGGGGATCAGAGGTAATAACAGGCATTTGTATTCCTTTAGGCTTGTGGTAAATCACTTTTCTCTATGAGTTTTTTATGCCTACGTTAGAGGTTGATCGGGTTGTTGAGGAAGAGCATTGATAGAACACTTGATTGAAGATCGTAGATGTGAGGCGGTGGTGGCATAGGAATTCCTACTTAAAATTCGTTTCACTTTTGTTGTCGATTTGTACTATTGTTAGACTTGGGTATTGTATTTCATTGAGAGTGCGGTTGTCATACTTTCCTATATTTTATTTTGGTTAGCGTATCTTCGAGTTGTATAATTAAGGTGAATTTGTATTATGTTGTTCGTTGTTTTGTGTATATGTTGTTAGTTACTTTAGATAGACCAAAGTGTATTTTATTATTATTAATGTCGAATGAAGTCTTTTTGTATTTATCAAATCATTGACTGCGTTATGCGAGGTTGTTGGTGACGCCTTTCAGGCGGGCGACACAGGCGGGCGTCGTTCACGTGCGCTCTAACGAGGAGTCTTTGCCCGACAATGTATCGCGGAACCCGCTGGCGTTAGTGGAAATCCTTGGTTAAGCAACCGTAGACCAATTTGTTACTTTGAAATGATCGTTTGAAGCCTGGCGTTAAGAAATCGACACGTTGCTCAGGACTATCCGCGGCCAGCTAGTACACTGCCGTGTCGTAGGTGTGTCACGTAGTCGTGATAAGTTTAGCAACTTTAAAATTGACTTGATACTTTGTTTAAAATTTGGTGTGAGATTAATATTATTTGGGTTATTATTTAACATGTATAATGGCATATATAAAGTAATATGCACATCATGAAAAAAAAAAACAAGTAATACACATTCATGTGATATATGATATAGCTTACTAAAAATAAAAGACCTAAATTACAACACTTGCTTACCAAAGTGTAATCTAACAAAAGGTCCTATTCTGACATATACAAAGTGAAGTCTTTGTGATGCTTGACACGGAAGCTTGAGAGTTCGCTTTGAAGTGTTATTTTTTGTGGAGACCGTAAATGCTTTTAATGCAGGTAGTACATTTAAAATTGCTAATCTGACTAAATGACACTTGAGGGCTTGTGGGTGTAAAATAAATAAATGCATAAAATTGAATCATTAGGTCGTTTATAACGAATAAGCAAAGAGTTCGCATGCATGTTTAAAAAATAAATACAAAACTAAAATTCATATCAAAACATATCCCCACTTTCCGTTCTACATTCTGATATAGCATATACGAGAAATTAAATCACATAGCATGAATTTACACATATTCATGAAAATAGAAAATATGTTCATCAAATAATCCATGTTAAAATAAATATATTTTATAATTAATACTATCTATAAAATAGATAAATTGATGCTCGTATTTGTACAAATGTGAATTATATTTAAATAATTATTCAAGTTAATATAAGTACTTACAAGTATTTATGTTAAGCTCGCTTTATTTTAGTTTTAATGTTACATGTAATTTATCGGCTTTAATTAATATTAAAAGTGATGACTTAACTAAAAGAGGAAAGTTTTAATCAATTTCCAAATCATTTAAAAGTCCTTGAAAACCATTTCCGTACTCGAAATAATGATTTGTGTGTGCATTAAAATCAAAAATTAAAATTAAAAAAATAGAAAATACTAATTAAATAAATTTTAGTTAAGGTATGATTTATAAACTAAAACCCCTCTACACGGTCACTTCATGCTGCATCGCTTTGCGACTCATAGCCATACTTACATATTGAAGAGGATGAAAAGCTTGACTTTTTTCGTAGCCGTTGGCCGGGCGTCTATTCGACACTTGGAGGAGTCACCGTATCCGGCGGAAAGCGGCGTGCAATTTTTTGAGTTTTCATATTTTTAGTTTAATTCAATACATGTTTTAAAATTTATTTGATTGACTTAACTTAATAATCTTGATTTTTTGAAATGTAGATTCTACGAACCAAAATAAAATTTTGAGAATTGGGTGTCACAATCGTTGCAATTCGAGTTATTCTTTAAAATCTAAAAGCAATTAGCTTCCAGGTGGTTGAGGGACTTAAAAATTCAAAAACCACTTCCTGAAAAACTTTTGCTTTGAAGAACCCTAATTCATACAAAGCCTTTGTAAGTGCGGAATAGTGAATTTTAAAGTTTAAGTCATAAAATTAAAATATTTGTTTATTGCTTTCTGAGAACACAAATCAATCCCTTTTATTACATAAATATAAAACCAATTATATTTAATTCCGTATACAATTCATAATACAATAAAATAACACCAACAAATAGAAAAAATATTCATTCAATAAGCATGGCGGTCGCATCTGAGAATTTTATGGCTAAAATTAATGCGATTATCAATGAACAATTAAATAATGCATGTTTAACAAATCTAGATCAAAATATATAAAATTAAAGAAGGCTCATGATACTGAAGGAATTTATTTGTATAGCGAATGAAATCAACTAAGCATATACTAAATAGGATGTGTAGAAATTATATTTCGGATCTAAATAAATAACTCCTCGGGTTTTTAGTTGTCATTAAGCATAATATTTTTTGTTTTGAGCTAGTTGTCATTCTTGCGTAATGAAATTGTACTTTATAGTTTAATTGTGCTTTTTGACTACTTTTCTATTGAACTTGTCGACGACCAATGATATAGTTTGATTAATTGACGTTTTATATTTTGATACACATTTGATTACTTTTTACTTTTTCTTAATAGTTATGCAAAGTCTAGAATAAAAATACAAAAAACCGGGAGGAATATAATATATATAAAATTAATTAACAAAGCCTCACTTTGAATTTCCCGATTGCTAAGCGTCACAAAATATGATACCTACAGTTGGTTTTACTTTGGGAGAGGTTGAATCCGATCTTTAGTGCGCGCCCAGAACACTTGGGCAAATTGGATGGAATTATCAAAGCAAAATTTCAATCTTGCGCTTGATAGAGATTTTAATTTACTCCGTAGAGGAGGAGGCCGAGTAAGCTTTCTTTGGCAATACGCTAGGTTTTTCGTTGTGATGTGTTATGAAAACTGTAAGCGTTAACATAGCAGAGCTCTTCAATTAACTAAAAGCAGACAGAATGGGTTTAATGAGCCGACTCGTTTAATTTAATTAATCCGTTAGAAAAGTAAATTAGGCCTTAGAACAAAATTTGCCTAATAACTAACTAGCAGAGATTACAGCGAAATTTCCAGAGCTAACTATTAAATTAATTAAAAGCTGACTGAATTTATTGTTCCAGTTTATCATTTTTTATATTTTTACATTATCCATTATAACATTTCACTTATTAAATATTAGATTTGATTCACAAAGCGACTACCATTTTGTGATAGTTTTATTTCGTACATGAAATATAACTTCAGCGTCGCTATATGTGTGTGACATGAAGCTCGAGATAATAGCTGTAGTATAATAATATAATTGACGGTAACAATATTACTAACTTAGGTTATACATGAGATCTTGTCGCGCAACTACGGTATTATAAATTGAGAATCCCAACTATAAATTACAATTACCGTAGTTGAATGTTCCATTTATGTAATCACATTCGATAAAGTAGTAAGTGAATTGTTGGCAGTGCGCGGCTGGGCATAATAAATGAAACCATAACTATTGATTTCCGACACAGCGTGATTATAATTTCATACTCGACAACCAAAATTGATATATGTTGCGATCACGGAGGGTCACAAAATTGAAAGGGAAGTGTTTAGTTGGAAAAAGATATTTAGATTTTATGTATTTGTTTTAATTAAACTTGTATGAATTAGGTGCTTAAATGTATAATTTAATGATGTATAAATTTCATAAATTAAATATGAGGAGGTAGTGTATATGCTTGTATAAAAATCAAAATTGTGTGTTATTAAATCGTAGAAGCCGGAAGATAAACTAAAGCTGGTGTATCGTCATCCCAACCACAAAATATCAAAGAATATTGTGTAGGATTCTGCCGATACGCGCGAGCTAAAATTATTAAATCACGCCATGCAATTTACTCTTTCGGTGTGTACATAGTCACTGCTCCCAAACAACTCACCCAAACAACTCGCAACGCTGACTCCATTGGTTTATGCATATTCCATTATCTTTAAGCTTCATTTGACTTTGATGAGGCCGTAAGTATATAGATAATTTGGCGAGTTATGCAGGACATGGGCCATCAGCGCCGTATCTTGTATTTGGATCGGTGCGGGTGTTTAGGCCACCCAGGCTGTCGAGGGCGTGTCACGTATACAACACTCGATGCGTACCCCAATACTATGCTGTAAATACCGAGTACTATTCCACCGTATGAGTAATATAAATTCTATCTACTCGAGTACTTTTCCCTATTTGAATCGCTACTAACTTAAGCATTGGAGTGATTGTGGTTGTACCAAGCTTGACACTTTCGGAGTCCTAAGCGGAGAGCCCACAAAAACTCTCGTTCCCCGAGGGAAGGCTATAGTTGAACCTATAAACCCCACGAGGCCAAAGATAGCCGAGACCCAGTTCCGCGCGAAGGATTTCAACTCGCCAAACTATAGTAGTACTTGAGTCCATATTTGATTACTTGATTCACTTAGCGTCGAAGGCGGCTATTGAGCTTCCGGAAAAAATATGGTAAAATCAAATGGCGCCGTCTATGTGGAAACTTTATGTCGAAGTTCCTCAAAAATGAAAATACATGTGTGACTCCTACCCATTTAAACAGCGAGGTTCATTTCGATACACACACAGTCCCGTCAGCGACCCAAATGTTCCTGACAAATCCCCAAGCAGTTCGGGTTCCCGATGGAAGACATTCGTAAAGAAGTACAACGTAGAGTTTGCTTAACTTGAGGCGAGAAGTCGAGGGACAAGTTGATCAAATTTTGGGGGAAAGAGATAGACTTGTTCGTGAAGAAAGAGATAAGGCTTGATGAAGCGGCACAAATGCAGGAAGAAGAGTATAAGAGCCACGAGAATCACGTAACAGCATTAGCCCTCCGTATATACTCCGACTACGATCCGTTATATATATCCTCCCGTACTTTGAGTATGGGAATGCAAGCCTTGCTCTTATAGGCCATCCGTGGTACACGGTGACTACGGCGGATGTCAATCGATTTTATTCACAAAGAAACTTCTCTGAACGAAAAAAGAAAGGAATTTGATAATTTAAGCAGACGGTGGTAACTCGCTTTACGGGGAAGAGCAAGTCGTATTGTACTTGCGGCACCAATAATGTCGATTCTTTGCTCGATTAAATGTTGTACATTCAGCAAGGTTCATTTTTACCTTAGTAGCGCGGTATAGTGGTATCGAGGATCATGAGAAACACTTGAAGGGATTTTTGGCCCAAATGACTATTGACCAATGATATGGATATACATGCTAAGGCGTTTCCGAATATTAGTCTAAGCAGAGTGCGTTGAGTTGGTATGTATGGAATTGACCGAACTAAATTTATAGTGGAGGCTTTCATACGCGATTACAGCGCATCAGGTGCGATAAGAAAGATGAGAGTGTAACTGACCCACCCAGAAAGTGGGCCCTGGAATTGAGGCCGTCGTCAGCGCGAATAATCAGTCGCGCGATGGATGACGATGATAAAAATAATGACTTCATTTAGCATTGATAATAAAAATAGAACAACTTGTCCATCGAGGGTGAACTAACGACAACTTCTGATAAGCGAAAAGTAGCAATATACATGACAAATCCGTACAACTCGTGATAATGATAATTATAAGTACAAGCGTAAACTTCCAAAGAAGATAAAAGTATGACTATTGAGGTCTTGAAGCCACCATCGCCGCCTCAGATGCCTTGACTACTCGACTGATAAATCTTTGGTCGTCATGACATCTAGGCATATAAAATGCACGCCCGTAGGAATAGAGTCGGTATGGTGAGTGAATACAAATATCCACCGAAGTTAATGCTTGGCTGTTTCATTACAAACAAGGATAATTGAGTACCTTTTACCTGTTGGTATACCTCGAGAGTTATATTTTTATGATACTACGGACAAGATAAATCTTTTTTCTTAATGGTTTTCCAACTAACTTCCCGACAAACTCGCTTTCATGTCGACAAGCTTTTCATACGATGCATAATCGCGGGAGATATCTCATTTTGTTATCTTTCTTAAGTGTAGCTCTTTTCGATAGTATTCCACTTTCATGTAACAACTCAGCTATTATCTTTGGTTCACGCTTAAAAGTCTTGCTCCGAATATGGCTATATACACTCACAGGACATCGAGATGTTCATCGCCCAAGAACTTTCAAATTGTTTCATTATGCTTGTCTGGCAGCAACTTATGTCTTGAATCGAGGTAAACTTATGTATAGAATTATCTACTTCATATTCTTGAGTTAGTATATAGAACTTATTACTTCGGTAGGCTATCGATATGCGTGGTTAGATCATAACTTATCTACTAACACGTTTGAATTCAAATTTTCACCATTTATAAAATATCATCGGCAATCGTCGATAGACTAATGAACCTCATTTGGTTTAAAATGTTTTGTCACAATATTAACTTTATTAAAAGTTATCTCAACCATTAGCTTGACTCGATTTTTAACATTAAAGGAGGTATAACGATTATCGGCCTAGGATCAAAAAAGAAAACCAAATAATACTATCAATGATCGACCCAAAGCGTAATTCGGCGTAATTTAAATTGAGGCATCGTCAGTATAGCCCGCGATATCCGTAACCAATAAATGAGTTATAAAGCGTATCACAAAAATACCATAGAAGTTTTAAGCGACGCGGCAGCGACCAAAGCGGACCCGACTCCAGCGGCCACCGGCAGCATAAAGCTGCAGCGCTACAAATAAACCACTTTCGATCAACTCGGCGACTGTATTTCTTGTTTTCTATCAAACTCGACAACTCGATCAACTCGACCAGCGGTGTCAACTTTATCGACACGATTGACTCAACGAATCGTATCAACTCGTAACAGCTGCATCAGCTCGTATCTGGTTCTCTGACTAATGCGCGCCATAATCAGCCTCGACTGCGGGGAAAACTATGTCGAGTCGGCGTAAGCTATCCCTTGAGATAAGTAGCAGTGCAGCAAAAAACACAAAAGCTTATACCGGTATAAAGGCAAATACGAATAATACAACTCGACATACATCAACGACTCCATTACTTATACGTAATATAAAACTGACACGGGTAGTACGACCAGCGCGTATATCGACAAGCTACTTAAGCAACTTATACGACTTCGGTAGCCTGGTGCTGGCCCGTCTGAGGAAATAAGCGACTTCCCAGCAAAACACCAAAATCATCAATTCTGAATGAAAGAAATACAACCCCGAGCGAGCCGCCGCGATCAACGATATATAGCGAGCCAGCGTCGTTCACTCTTTGTAAAGTGGCCAGGTGAGCGTATCCTCGAAACTGGCCAACAAGTACAACAACATATACATATACATGCGATAAATAAAACTCCCGTGAGATTGGTACTCACTTGGCTAGAAATAATAATGTCGCCTAATCAATCAGAATGCCTTTCGCGTTTAGCGTCTAATCAAAGCTTTAGAAAATACAATTCTTGCTACCATTTCTGATTTTAACCACTTATCTTAATTCAAATTTCTTTTCAGCCCATTTTAGTTACAAATTGACAACTTAGAAGTATATAGATTACTAATTATGTTTCAATGACAATTAAAATAACAATTTCAACTATTTAGGCTAAATCCATAATCGGCCAAACACCTTGTAAAATACTAATTTTTAAAAATCCATGTGCAACTGAGCAGTTGTACTCGAAGCCTTATTTGTGCTCCAAGCCTTATGCAATTGTTCGCTAACGATTTAGGCGTATTGTAACAAGTGCTCCTTTTTCTTAAGTAGGAAAACCATAGTAGTAGTTTTCTGTTGTTGAGGGAAGTCAGGTTTGTCCACTACATCACAATCCATACTCAACGCATTGTCTTCTTCAACGAAATCTGCCCATGAATGAACTTTTCCATTATTGGTCAGAGCGTTCTTATTAGCATTATCCCACTAACTCCGTCGACCTTCGTAGATTGTTCATCGTTGTCTTCTTTTTGAGATTAAATACTTTAGTAGAAGGAGATTCCGCAATCCGAGCAACGGTGGCGCTATCTGCTTTATCAATTTACGCTGCTTCAAATTGTATGTATTTGACAGAAGGGATTGACATCCCATTCCACCAAGCTAGTATTATTCATCGACACCAGATCAATTATCTTGCCTGCCGGACCTATAGAGTTCCCCTCTAGACTTACCGCTGCTATTCTGTTGTAAAACCAACGTAGGACTGCCCTGTTTCTCAACTTGCTGAATATTCCCATTCGCCAAATCCCTTAATAATTTCAGTACATCATATGTGCAACATAAGGGAAAAACTTTCAATTAGCACCTGTACCATCGGAGTCTACTTCAAAACTCTGTATTGTGGACTTTGTGGCCAGCAATCTTTCCTTACTTATTAATCATCTTGCTTGTGTTCTTTTTCTAATAAAGCTGGTGCAATGCCACGATCTTTGTTTGGCCCATCATTTCTACCTTGCCGACCTGCTTGATCACAGACCTGGCCTCTAGCATTCATGCGAGCAACATCAACAACTTTAACACCCTCTACTTGCTGCAAATCCATGGAGGTAGTTCTGCACAATCAGTGGCTTTTCTTACATTCTTTTCGCTCACTCATCGAGCTGTTTGAATCTACGCTTAAATGTCGTCAATGGTACCTGATTGCATAGGATCTTGGCCGACAAATGAACTTTTCACCACATTTCCAGATCACAAGGACCTGCAACTTGGATGCAAAATATACACAAATCACATGATTGCCATGATTGTCACCATGAGCCTAAATATTTTGGATGCTTTTTATTGTAGTTTAAAATGAACATATGAAATATGAATGCTACCCAAAAGAAAAATGTTAAAGGTGCGCTAAAACTATATGGGTAATAAAAGGGCTTTCGAAAACTAACCCCTATGGATCCAAAAGATTTGGGTGCAGATCTATTGATTGGTATAGCAGCTCGCGTCGCGAGGAATAATGATCGTTGAGCTTAAGCGGGAAATATTGTGGATGATCTAAACTCCTTTGTTTGGGCGGTAACCATTATGCACATTAAAATTTGGTATATTATAATCTTGATTATCGATACGCGCTATATATGGTTTGTGCCTTACAAGTATGATTGGTTAACTTCTTTATATGTTGATACCGTACTTGTTTGAGCAAGTTATTTAATGAATTCTGAAGGCTTTTGAGTTATGGGCGCCCAGCTTTACGTACTTACTTTTAAAGAGAATTTTTTGTTTGGGGGTGATTTGATGAATCATATGTATCTATTTGCATTATGTTATATAATACATCCGTGTAACATGGATTACCGTTCTATATGTTTTTAAAGATTTAATTTCTCTTTTGGCTAAATTGAATATATGTGAGTTTTGATTTGTTTAGTTTTGTTGTGTTAAAATGTATTTTCCACGCCAAATCGTTTTCATTGCATGGAAACTTTTTTTATCAAAATATTGTTTCAAAACTCATCCGAAAAGTCATTCTTGAGATTAAAACTTGTATATGTCTTATCTTATCTGATCTCTTTGACTTTATCTTATCTTTGTATGAAATGTGTTTGGTAAACTAAAAGATTATGTTATGCCATCTTAAATTACTAACTGAAACATGTTTATGTGCTTTTAAGTCTTCGACTCGGTAATGTTAAAAAGTATCATACTTACTTGAGTCTTGATTTAAGCATATAAATTGTATAGTATCAAATTCGTTCATTATGCCTATTAAGCGTGATCTTTATGGTCTTTGATGAATCCAGCTTTTGTTAAATATGTTTCTTTATTATTTGTAGTCATCAAGGTAATCTTATGAAATGTGTTGTCTTATATGAATATCTTTGCATGGGCCATTTCAGCATGACTTGTGCTCTTAAAATGATTAGTGGTAGATTGTGATCTTGTATATTATATGCTTTCACTAATCCTAAGGATCGATATATTACATCTATATCTTTCTCACTTAAGCTTAATGTTGTAGATCGTTCTCGCCCAGAGGCTTAAAACTATGTGGAGATGCGCTGGAAGCACAAACGGGGAAAATCAAATGCTAAAGCCAAGCGAAGCCAAAAATAAAGTCCATGAGAGCATTGCTTTAAAGATAAAGCTTGAGGAAATGAATAGAAAATGGAGCCGCGTAGGCAAAGGGGATAAAATCGTTAGAATGTGAGAGTGCTCGGTAGTGGAGTTGCGTCACAAACGATAGGGTTGTTCGTAGCATAAGGTTCATGAGTAGAAGTGGTATTAACTGCTTTGGGGGAAGTGAATTCGGTGTATGGATTGATTCATGAGATTGCTAAATAACCCACAGTAGGTGGCTAGAAGGTTGTTCGAGGTTGGAGTAGATGTGAGCATTCGGGATTTTCCGAGACTTTCTTGAGGGATTCTCAGTGAAGTTTGCCTATAGGCGTGGTAGGTGTGAATTACAGTAGATTGGGTGGGCGATTGCAGCATGTTAAGTTGGCAGCATGCGCCACGAGTGGTTGAACTCCGGATAATATATATGATATTACATTTCAAAATACCAGGTTGAAAAGCCAGAAATTCGATCATTAGGTTTTACTTGGGAAGCTCGTTAAATCACCAGTGTCAAATTTGCATTTCTACATCCACTCGACTATTTACCTTATTATTTACATATTGATATGTTTTTATAATTGTGTTAATTAGATTTACATCTTTGATTGAGATTTATTGCATAACTTTACTTAAATTGATTAAATTGAATTAGCGTATTTATTAACAATTACATATTCTCAAGAGTTAAATATTTGGCATAACAAATGAATAGGCATTTATTGCTCATTAATGATCATATTTGTGTAGGTTATTTGATTGGACTTTGTATGCTTATGTGGTCACACACAAATTGCTAAAAAGGTTAGTGGGGTAATTGAATTTAAGAATTTTATAAATCCGAAATTGGGTATAATTCGAGACATAACCCTAATTGACCACATTAGGTTGTCATATAGTCTTAACAATTTATTGTTGCCCACAGTTGATTGAAATAATAAATCGAGGCAAGTCGTAGTTTTTTTAGAGAGAGAAGGCACCGCAGCTGAGTGGTAGGCAAGAGAGGAACCTCTTCAAGTCTAGAAGCGTAAGATAGCCAATTTTCCTAGTCGTATGTTGATGGTTTTGGGACAAGCAGCATTTTGATGACAGCATAGTGATTGATTGACGATCAATTTTCTTGGATCATGAGAGCTTGAGTATCGATCTTATGGGGCATCGGTTGTATAAGCGAGGAGAGCTGGTTTGACCATTGTAAAATCAAAGAAAGAAGATATGTATATTTGTGTCACATGATGATTGTTTAAAAGAAAATATTAAGTTTCATTAACAATGCAAAATATAAATTGGATGAATCGAATTAATTGTCGAATTAATTCAACGAGGTAGATTGAAGCTTGATAATGACTTGTTAGTAGTATTTTACTTAACGAGTTAGTTTAAATTAAACGAGCCGGCTTATTAACTATTCGGTTGGGTTTTAGGTTAAATAATAAGACCCTATATAAGTGGGGTTTTTATTAGGTTTTCCTTAGATAAAAAAAAGCGAAACCTGACTTCTATCCACTGATTTTTTGAAATACAAATCCACAAAGCAGAGGTGGCGAAGTATTCAAGCAAATTGTCATTCTTGTCTTGCTTTTTACACTCCAAATGTATGTTCCTGCTTGAGCTCAAGTATTGAATTCAACCTACTCTGGTGTGGATCAGGCTATATAGGCGTTAGCGATTCGTGGTGCTTTCGTATTGACTGGAATTCAAAGGAGGCTTCGTGAAGGTTGTTAAATGAATTACCCCATTTGCCTTTGTAAAGTACTCATTATTAATATATTTGTTATATACTCCGCCGTTTCCTGCTTTACTTGTCTTCCCAGCCTTAATATTTTGTTTCAAAATAATTATCCTTAGCGTAGAAAAGTATATTTTTACATTTTCGATGTTCTTTTCGACACGCTACTTTTTTGTTATTAAATTATCAACCAACCAATTATATAATTTTCATTAATTGATATTTTATATTTTCAATGTACTTTTTATTTTTCTTAATATATGTGCATATGATTAGAAAGACAACTAAAAGAGAATGGAGGTAGTATTATTTAGATTTGATTTTATAACAATTAAATTGATGCAGTATGCTATTTGTTAAGAAATTTTATTCAAGATATGCATATTTTCCATCGGCTTGAGCGAGTTTGTGGACCTGAGGGGTAGACATGAGGAGCACCCAAGAATTCCCACAAGACCGAGAAATTACCTTGAGGGCGTGGTGCGAGTCCGCCTCGTAAGGGAAAATAGAAATGAGGCCGCGACCCGTCGCCCTAAATTGGTTGATCGTATTAACACCATTTGGGGGAGTCGCGAGGGGAGGCGGTGATAGAGGTGTGAAAATTATGCTAGAAGAAGGGAGTGTATTCTAAATAAATCCCGCTCCGATATGTGTTAGGCTTTATTTATTTTCGGATGTTGAGCTGCGGGGTCTTGAGTTGCTTAAAGCGATGATCGGTGGTAATTGCGCCCGATTATTCACAATTACTCCGTAAAAAGAGAGAGAATGTTGAAATTACTTAGCGTAGTTCGGCGGATATTTTGTACTTATCACCTTTGACAAATTGAGATTTTCCTCATGACATTATTCACGACTGATAAACTCTAGTAACGGGGTTTATAATTTGGTTTATCAAAAGGGAATGGAAACTTTGGATTTTTCACGCTTTGGGCTGAAGCGATAAATGATAACAATTGAATCCGCGATTCACGGTGTGGACATGACTCGTCTTACAACAGTTAGTTAGGGGGACTATATTGAGAGAGCCCATGCCCAAGAGCCGTTGTTTTGCTGCACCTCCCGAGATGAAATTCAGGCCGCCGAGGCGTAAACCAAAAATAATGGCTGGTAATCAAAAGAGGCAGAATATTGCTATCAAACGCCGATTCCTCCCTTGGGGAAAGGAACAAAAACGGCCGAGGAAATCTGCGGTCTAGAAATCATCTTGAGGTGATGTCACTTGGCGAGGCCAGAAAATGACAATTCGCCCCAGCTGAGGGAAAACCTCGAAAACAGTTCTCGCAGGAGATTGCCAAGGGATTCCATTGGTTGAAGGAACCGGAGAGACATTCCACATAGGAACAATGTTGGAGGAGAGTCATAAAGTCGGCTTGATTGGGAATACGAATATATTTGCATGGGGGCGAGGGTATTGCTGATGAACCGTCGATCGCCGTCAACTCCTAACCCGCTATTGATGAGAGAAAAGTCAGCGATCAAAACAAAAGTTGATTTGTTATTGAAAGCGGAGACTCCATTAGCTGGGCTCAATTTCAAAATGGATTACTGGAAATATTGTTGATTCCAAAAACCCGATGGAACATGAAGAGGATGTGCTGACTTTTCAGTACGAATAAAGAAGCATGTCCCAGGCTTACCGCTGCAACATGAGGCCAGAGGCTGGGCGGATGGTGATGCAGTCAAAGTCTTTGATTTCATAGATGCCTCGCATTGAATCGAAATGTATCTGAAGAGAGAGAAATAACCTTTGTAAGCTGAATATAGTTATTTGGAAGGTAATGCTGCTTCGTCTGAGAATGTAGGGTGCTTTACTATCAAAGAATGGTAAAACTCCCATATTTTGTGGCAGGATTAGGCGAAACATGGAGATATATGTGGATGACATGTTGGTAAAAAGCAAGGTCCAAGCTGACCATTTAAATAACTTGAAGGAAACATTTGACCGGTTGAGAGCGAGCTTCGAAATTAACCAGGACAAGTGTTGTTCACGAAATTCCCTGGATTGCATGATCAACGAAGCAGAAGAGTTAAACAGAGCTCTTTGAAAAAAAATTAAAGAAATACTGAAGTATGCAACCACCTACATTGTGAGTATATAGACTAACCCGGAAGCTAATGGGTGCCTTGCGGCGTTAGGTCGGTTTATTTCAAATGAGGCAGCCTTGATTTGCGCTCTTTTTCAAAATCTCGGGTGTGAGCTTCAAATAGCAAGAGTTTAATTTGGATGTTAGGAATTACGTCTAAACTTTTGAAGTGACTGAAAAATATTTAGAGTTCGCCCTAAGCCCATTGTAATATAACTGAGCTTGAAACCTTAGTTATACCTACATTTGTGTCATTGGGATGGTTGTAAGTAGTGTGTTGATTCGAGAAGTTAGCGAGAACCAACAAAGGCGATATATTATGCAAGCAGCGTCTTGCAGGCGGGGAGAGGAAGTATCTTATTATAGATAAGTTAGCCTTACTTCAAGCCCGAATATATACTTTGGAAGCTGCATCCGATTAAGTGGTAGCGGATGGCCCGTGAAAAGATTCAATTACAACTCGCGATTATCTAGGAGATTAACAAGCGTGGGCAATAGGATTGAGGCGGAGGTTGACATCTCGTATGTCCCTCGAGCCGGCCCGACCTTTAGGACTTTGTGTGAATGCGGCTCGACCCCCTCAAATAGTTTGGCGGATCTAGTGATTTTGAACTAGAATGGAATGGACGCTTGTTGTAGATGGGGCTAGAAATGAGAAGCCCGTCCAGTCTTTGGGGGAGCGATAAGGGCAATGATAATATAAGTATGGGTATGCCTTTGCCAAGATTTACTTTTTCCCACTGAACAATGAGGTTGAGTGGCGAAGCCGTGGTCGCTAGATTGGCCATTGTCAAATCGTTGGGAATCAAACAAATATGGGTTAAAAGGGGACTCCAAATTGATCATGGATCAAGTGAAAGGAGTGTGTGGGGTAAGTGGTGGATTTGGTTAAAATGTCTAAAATCCATCGGTGTCAAGGAGTTTGAAGCGGATTGTGTTTGAACATACCTCGCGCTCGAGAATGAAAGGCGGCCGCCTCTCGCTTCACGCTGACCTTTTATGATGAGTTGCCATAAAGAGGGAATTACATGTGGAGATTCGCGAGGAGTTCGGCTATGGCGCGCACCCGGTTTGGAAGAAACTGGATTGGAGATCCCCGTAGCTCGATGTTTGGTCAAGGGGTCAACTCCTAGAAACCACCATAGAGAAGCTAGAAAGATCAAGAATCGCAGGTTCAGATTTAACATATACAATGATGAACTCACAAAAATTATGGGGCGATCCTATAATAGTTTAATGTGTCTGCTTAGAGGATATTTCAAAAATACTCGTAGAGGTACACGAGGGGATGGTATGGGGAGCCGTATTGCGGGGGAGCGATAAACAAATGGATTAAAATCATGCGATTGGATACTCTTGGCCTACCTTGGTCAAAGATTCCATGGATTTTATGAAGGGTGTGATAAATGTCCGGAGGATGGGATAAAAGCGCTTGTCTGACTACAGCGCATTGACACCCGTATTAAACCGCATTACCATTCGTTATGTGGGGAATTGACAATTGGGGAAAAGCACCCTAAATCTAAGGGAGCCTCACGGTATGTTGTGGTTGTAGTAGATGATTTCGATAAATTTTGTTGAAGTTGCGCCCACCAGACTAGCGAGTGATAACATAGTGCGATTAAATATGAAACATGTTATCACTTTCAGCTTTGGGACTTCCTGCTCACCGATCTCAAATATTGGACCTGATTTGAAAGTGAGAGATGGCCCAAATTCTATGAGAAATATAACATAGAGCATCGATTTTTACCCGATCCTATTATCGCGGTGTGGCCAAATTAGTGATGAGAATACATGCGCAAAGGCATCAGAAGAATGATTGAGCGATCGGGGAAGAGAGGCATGGGTTGGCGGGCACCACTATTGCGTCTTGTGGTCTCTTAGAACAACCCGCCCCGCATGCGGCCGAAACCCCACTTGCGGCGCTTGTTTATGGCTCGGCGGGCCCAATTTACCAGCTAGAAGTCGATGGGTTCTTCTGATAATACCCCGGGGGGTTATGCGATTCTTAGATCCATTTGCATAACCGTTATAATAATATTATTGGTCTATTATATTATTATATATTGCTATTATACGAATATAAAAGGTGCCTTACATCTGATGATGTCGGGGTTATATTTCATGTATGAAATAAGCAGTACTTGCTAAATTGAGAGTTGATTGTAATCAGAATATTCAATCGGGGAATTTTACATTGATAATGTAAAATATATAAATTGGATAAACCGAATTAATTAATTAGTAAATTTAATTAATTTTAATAGTTAGTTAGACTTCGTTATTAACTTGTTAGTTGCCAATATTAATATCTCTTTATTAGTATTTAATATACTTGGTTTGCAAAATTAAATTAAGCAGTCGACTTCATTAACTAAATAAGGTTGGAGCTATCGGTTTAATTTGAGAACCTGTATAAGTGAGGCTTATTAGGTTTTTCAACATATAACGAAATCAATCGAAACCACAACCTCAAAAAGATGAAATCGGCTCTCCTGCTCACTTGAGGAGGCAGCAGCATCTCAGTGCAAAAATAATGGTTTTTGCTTTGATTTCTTCATCCGATCTCTCGTGTGTTCTAAGCGAGCTTCAATCTTTGGATTTGACACTTTCTTGGTGTCGCGACCAACTAGAGGTATTGCCATTTTATGATCTTTAGCGATTTGAATTCAAAAGAGGCTTCGTGAAAGATTGTTGGTGATTATTTTTCCGCTGCAGTATAAGTTCTAATTTAAATATATATGTATTAGATATTTTATAATTATGATTTTATGCAATTTAAATTATCCTGATATGGTTTTGTTGTGTTTTGCATAGAAAATTCCTTCATATATATAGTTGGCGAGTTATAAGGACATGGGCCATCCAGCCCATATGCAAGCTAGATCGGTACCGATTGTCCTGACCCAATTGTCAAGGGTCACAAGTCATGCATACAGCACTCCAGAATAAGCATCGAAGTGTCTGTGGTCTTACCCCGACCACATTTTTAGGTCTAAACGGCAACCCACGGAGACTCCTCATTCGCTAAGGAAAAGGCTATAGCTGAACCTATAAACCCAAGGCCAAAGATATCGCGACCCATTCCACTGCGAAGGATTTCAACTCGTCAAGCTACAGTGATAACGAGTCCAGATTTAATTTTCCCAACTCATACACCAGCCCAAGACGCTATTGACACTCTTCAAAATATGGCGGATCAGGAGCTTTATTCCATTCGCTTGGCAATTTGTTTGGGAATTCACCTATAAATTCAACTACATTATCATCCTGCATTCAATTCGTTTCATTAACTCTAAATAGAGATTATTCATGTGTCCAATTGATATTCATTTTTCTAATGTTTTTTAAGCCCTCTAACCTTAAGCTCCTGACAAGGAAGCAATCAAGGATTGTTGATTGATCATGGAAGATCAGGGGTGACTTATAGTCGTTGGAAGATGTAATATAAAAAGATGATAGTATCTAGATTATATTCATCAGTTGTGAAATTTTATATATGTGTTGAGTAATAAAAAGAAAGAAAGTTCTTTTTATACAAGTACATAAGAGAGTTGTGAGATAAGTGTCATTCTTAGTATCCTAGCTTTGTTTGATTTGGTTGCTTGTTTGTAAGGCCTTTATATAGTGACACATTATGAAGTCACGGAAGGTGACATACTAAAATTGGACGTAATCATTACAGCCGAATCAATATAAAAATATTTTGTGTTATTTATAATTCTATCTTTTTGTTACTTGAGCTAGCTTCTAATCACTCAATGTTAGCTGACTGGACCAACAACATCCAAACATGATCAAATCGTTCACTTCAATTCACCTCCATTACTTTACTCTTGCGTAGATTAATTTTAAGTTTACCATCACCATAGTTCATCCCATTTCAAACATCCTATGAGATGGCGATGATGATGGACACTACATCTCAAGATGATGGTTTCTTCTTTTACTTTGCCATTCAAATTAGGCAGTGATTCAATCCCTTCGGCAGAATGGGAGCTATACTCGGTGGCAACATGCATGTCCTCTGAGTATGCATTACATGAATGTTTTCAGAGAAATCAAATCAATTTCGGGGTGGTATTACTAGAGATAGTCATTGACATATCTACCTATTGAGATACCAATTGATACAGAGGATCCAAGCCGGAGTATATCCATTGATATATAGGGGTACATTTACAAAAATAGCATATTGTTTATAAGCTTCAGATATTCAAGAGCAAGGTACCAGTTGTTTATTATGACATAAGGTCTTGATTATCGTCCTTCTACAGCTGATATTGAAATACTATTTCTGGAAGAGGCAGGGTGATGTGACGAATTCGAGCCCTCGGCATTTCCCTCTCTGCTGAACACAGGTTGTTTCGGAGTTGGAAGAGTCATATCACTAGTGAGCATAGACAATACGGTGGCCATAATTGGTCGATCATTAGCATCGTCTTGAACGCACAAGAGCCCCACGTGAATACATCTAATGACTTGAGATGCATTATAATCAACCAACTTTGGATCCAATACCTGCAATCCCTTCCCTTCTTGCCATAGTTTCCACACCTGAAATGTATGATACAGTCTATTAGCTTTGTATTTTTCCATTTTGACATCATGTCAGCACAAAATGTGAAATCTGATACTCTACAGTAAGTTTTTCTTACATGGCTTTGGAGGGTTATGGGGATCTGGTGGTAATGAAAGCCCATGCCTTTCCTGCCTGTGACAATCTCCAAGACAACCACGCCGAAACTGAATACATCAGATTTCTCGGAAAATATGCCCTGCAGTCCATACTCAGGAGACATGTAGCCACTGTTTGTTGTCAGGGGAAACAAACTGACCGTCAATAAAATTAAACTAATCCAAATGAAATTTAGGGAATCATTTGGATCTTCCATATGGTGTATAGTTAAAACCTACATTGATGGATTGTCATATTTTCAAGTGTGTTCATGGGAAGGAAGAAGAATAAAAGATTTGTAGGATCAGTGATTTATTTCACGTGATGTGCACTTACTACGTTCCAACTAGCCTGTTGGTGTTCGCAGCAGATTGATCCCCACCGAAAATTCTTGCCATGCCGAAATCTGAGATCTTTGGCCTCATCCCGTCGTCTAAAAGGATATTGCTAGTCTTCAGATCCCTATGGATGATTCTCAACCTCGAATCACGATGAAGGTAAAGAATTCCTCGAGCGATGCCTTCAATTATGTGATATCTCATGTTCCAGTCCAGCACAGTATTTTCATCATTTGATCCAGATCCTAAAGATCACAAACTCTCTTACCATTAGAAGTTGTACCCTAAAAAGCATAGTAAGATATAGTGGACATTATTCGAAAACAATAAGGGAACATGTAGACTAACCGAGGATGAACTTATCTAAACTTTTGTTAGGCATGTACTCGTACACCAGCAACTTCTCTTCTTCTTGAATACAGAAACCGATGAGGTTGACCAAATTCTTATGTTGGAGCTTAGAAATTAACAGCACTTCATTTTTGAACTCCTCTAAGCCTTGCCCTGAACTCCTAGAAAGTCTTTTCACTGCAACTAATTGTCCATTCTGCAGTTTCCCCTGCAATCAAGGGAACCAAAATTTTAATGATACCCAAGTTTAGACAGTTCGTACTTCAACGATCATGGGGACACTATTAAAATAATACCTTAAAAACTGGGCCAAAACCTCCTTCTCCGAGTTTATTTGTAATGCTGAACTTCTCTGTAGCAGCTTCTATTTCTTTATAACTAAAAACTCGTACTTCCGAATTCCCCTCTCCTCTAATATCAGATATGTGTGTATCTCCTGCAAGTGATCTTCTTCTTTTGTTCCTCCATTGAAAGATAATGAATGCGAGTAGGCATACACCAAGTACCACTAGAGGTACAATGAGTCCAACAAAAAAGCCTTTCGACCGATGATGCTTTTTCGCTGTATTTTGGACTTATTAGCATGTTATAACTCCTTAAAGTATTGAAGATATTCATTGCTCACAAATTCATAACAGGAAGAGATGTGAAGTCTAATTTCTAGCACAAGGACAAAAACAATATTTTCACGAAAACAACTGTAAGGTAAGTTTTGGATCATGATTAATGTATGTAAGAAAGTAAAAGTAGAAGTAGAAAAGACTGGGAAAGAAAACTAACGGAGTTCAGAATGAAATAGTCGAAGGTAGAATGTCTCTCCATCAGGAGCAGTAGCATAGCGTTGAACATCAATAAGGTCTCCAAAAATCATACAACCCATGGTATCAACAAATGCATATCCAGCACAAGAACAATTCCTCAAGCATTCGGCTTCACAGGAGACTTTATCACCTGAAGATAACACGAACGAACCAAGGTCTGGCAATTTTATTCTCTGATATTCCAAGAAACCATCTTCTTCAACATCCTGAGAAGTTGTAGCGTTTCTTTCACATCGAAACCTCTCTTTTCTCTCACACCCTTCTTTCCAATTTCCCTTATTCCACTCACTTACATTCTTTGGTATATAACCAGTAAAACATTCGCAGATTTCCGATGATTTCTTATCTTTATCATAGCACAGCCCAGAAGAGCCACATGTACCATAGTAAGCACAGGGACTTTCAGGTAATAAAAATTCTACAATTTTATTGCTCCCCGGATTCCAAGCAGATAATACAGTATACCCAAAAGGGTTTATAGCCAAATACAATGGACCTGAATAGTTCAAAGCAGCAATACCAAAATACAAACTACCCCTCTCCGGGACATAGTCCATTGTATAGCCAATACGCCACAAATTATTCAAAAATCGTGTTCCAATAAAGTCCCTCCCATTCCACTGTCCGGTTCTGTAATGCTTGGTCGAGCCATTCCAGATATATATTTGTGGCGGTCTTTGGGCATCGGCCAATGCTCTGAAACTTCCTCTCGATGGATTATTTTCATGTTTCCAGGATGATATGAATAACTCATCCCCTGTTTGCCTGTTCATGCCTACCTTCATCCCAGGCAACGAAACATCTGTGGGGTGATCGAAACCCTGCCACAATTGCGAACCATTTCTGTCAAAAAGAATCAGATTCCCGATAGGATTGAGTTCAGCATTTTTCACTGATCTTTGACTACCGTCATTGGTTTCATTCAGTGCGAACCAAACTGTGTTGTTATTCCCATCAATAATAACCAAATTGCTCCTATTTTCGAACAAGCCACCAATCATCATGGTTCCAGATGAATCCATCAGTGGATTCTCTCGGTTTGCAACCCAAACAACTTTCTCCGGAAACTGCGTGTACCATAAGCCAACATATCTTGAATTCGATCCATTAGGACTGAAGAATCCAAGCTCGAATTCGTTTCCTATCGATACAAGAGTCTGACCATCATGAAGTGGCTGATCCGGAGATATGATATTGGTTGCCAAACTGAAAACAAATGCAAAGATAGAGTAAATAAACACATAAAAAAGAGCAAAATGTGCTTTATTTCCGAACTGCCTATTCGTCATCTCCCTTTCCTACAATGGTATTTTCTCTGCTAAACAAATATCTCAATAATGTGAAACAAATGTCTCAATATTGTGCTCTTTATTTCTGGCAATCACTATTATTTGAACTAGGCCAGTCATTTTCTTTGAAACTTCCATAGAAAACGAGGGAGACAATCTAATGGGGCCTAAGTATTTAACTACACCCCTCGATCCTCGAGTACGGGCTGCCTCAATCTTATTATTATGAGAAATGTAATAAATTATTACAATCTTAATTATAAAATTAAAAAGAAAAAGAACAAAACAACGTAGTATAATACGGATGCCTAATAAAGAAAATAATTTCGACAAATTTAACGAATTAGCATATCATATGGCTAATGGTATATATAAAAAAACTAATTAATGAATGTGGATGGTGATTGGATCGTAGTTTGGCTTTGTATTCCATTCTAAAAACTAATTAAAGAATAGAGCGAGTAGCTCAAGACCTTATATAATAATTCGAGAGTACACCAACTACCGATATGAGACTTGTTAGTTTAACATTTTCCTTCCTCACGCAACCCTCTATCGGCGGCATTATAATTCCCCGGAATTTAACATCGACGTTACACTGCATCTCTCATTGTGTGTAGAAAAGCTGTGAGTAACGTAAAATAATATATTGAATTGATTGATTATGAAATACAATATTGTGTCTTATTTATAGACACATTAAACCTAAACATGCAGTAGCCTCCTCCAACATATACTTAATAACATCCAATATTTACCGGACTCGTGGCTCGACTATTACTCTAACACCCTCGTCAAACTCATGTCACAGAATTGGAGAAAAAATTTTCAAGCGAAGCTCAGAATAACAATAATGATAAGAGGAAAAAACATAAATCCTGGCCATGCTTCATGAAATAACTTTCAGTCTAGACTACGCCATCAAAGAAAAACCACCACATGGAACGTTATAACAAACCCCGTCATTCAGCCTCCACTCGATCGTTGGTTCTATCGACCCTGAGGACACCTCAACTCATGCAAACGCGTGAAGTCAAAATCAAGCATCATCACTGTCTCCTCACGCCAGAACGTTTGTCAACCGAATTCAGCACGAATCTCTTTACACATGCCCTCAACAACACTTTGCCGCAAAACAAATTCAGCCTCAAGTCCTACATAAGTGTGTGTTAGAATCTAATATGATTTCGCTCGCGTGATAAACACCAATTCATGATCTCGATCCTCAAATTAACGATATTAATCTAAACATAATATCGCAATATGAATAACGAGGTACTTACATCAGCAAATGTTAATTTAAATGAATCAAACTCCACAAGATGCCTCACGTGAAAAGCCCCTCAAAACCTTCCAAAGTTTTGTCCAACAATGAAACGACGCCCCGTAGACGCATTACCACTGCTAAGTGAAACGAATCCGCATCAACTGCTATGGGCCAGAGAACAAAATTGGAAGAGAAAATCTCTTCCAATTTCGGGGAGTGGGGCGGCTGAGAGTGGAGGCAAAGAGTTTCTTTCTGCGAAATAAAAACCTTTGCCCCTTTCTTTTAAATACCAAAAACCCATCCCAATCAAGCAAGAACTCAAGCAAGAAATCAGCTTAACTCTCAAGCAAATTAATTCAGACTGCTATGGCTTCTAATCAACAACGAGCTCAAATAATTTAAATGTCTTTACCTTAATTAACTTCTAACAAGTCAATTAAATACTAATTTAGGAAACAATTATCGAATAACTTATCAAGTTATTCATCAATTTCCTCAATTGCTTAATTGATTAAACTTAAAAGCTTTAACTAATCGATGTTCATCAATATATATTTGATTAAATACTGAGAGATACATCTCTCAATATACAAGTCTCGCTTTTAATTTCAACACAAACATAATCTCGAATATCATCAGACACAGGTGACCTTCAGCTCGGGAGATTGTAAATCCACTCCTGTGCCCAGCCACCCCGAGGATACAATGTCAAATACCAACTCCGCAGTCACCGATCGCATGGACTTACAAATATAAAAAGACTCATTCACATTAATAATGGGCTGAATATTAATTTTTGTTCATCGTAGGAACTACCAACATATCACACAAAAAATGTATTTACCAACAAAACATACATCAATCCTTGAATACAACCATACAATACACACATAATCTCCACAATACAACATATTAGTAGTATGGTCACACGTACCCCTCAATATATGTTTCAAAAGCCGGAAACATAACAAGAGGAAAATGATCGTTAAGGATCTTCTATGCCACTACCGTCTTCTTTTACGATCTTTTAATCTGTAGCCTCATTAACGTGCCGGCCGGCGATCAACCCTTGCATACCTAGGTACATGACACGCCCGCCCATGAGAATAGGAGTCACTATAAAGTTCTTATGAATACAAATACCACAGTATTTTGTCCAAATCCCATATAATCATACTTATATATATATGCATATACATTAATCAAAGTTACACAATGAATAATCGGCTCATTGGAAATCACATAATCCTCTTATATGATGACACTCTAATACTATGCCACATGAACTTATAACCATCAATAACGCATATTCATTTAAGGAAAACAACCTCAACACATAAATAATCAAAAACGAGGAACCACCTCCACAAAACGAGGAAACCACAAAAAAATAAACAAACGAGAAATCCACCTCCACAAACAATAAACAAATGCAGTAATCCACTCTCCACAATAATCGGAACATGAAAGTGAATCCACCTTAATCCCCCTCCGACCGAGGCGACCCTCAATACGCATATCACACCAAACCTCCCGAATCCACCTGGCTACCCACTCAATACGCATATCACACCAAACTCCTTGGCCGCCACATATCGATCAAAATAAACTTACACAAAGATTTCACACACAAATACACAAATGACACGCAAAGACAAGTACAACATTACATGGTATAATCACAAGAATTACCATAATCTCATAATATTTTAATCATAATCACAAATTATTCATAACGTTAATCTCACAATCTCGCATACATGTCAAAATAATCCCATGATAAGATAAGGCAAATATATAAACATAATATATACGAGTATTCCCATCATGGAGATATGGTACTCACTTCGAGCCAAAGCAACAATGATAACTCTGTAGTCCACGCAAGTTAAAGTCCGGCTCAACTCTTATCTACAAAGAAATTACATGCATTATAACACATTCCTTAGAATAACCCTCTCTTTAACATCTATTAAAACCTAGTATTATACCACATCTCACAACTAAATTAAGTTTTTAGTAATCATCCTATCCCCAAAATTAGTACACTTCTAAAATTCTAACTTAACTACATTTTAATTTACCAACTTAACAACTCTAAAAACTGAATTTTGCAATAACCCGCTACGCTTAAAAAAAAAAATCTGCAGAGATTTTGTGATAGTATAAATAATTTTGGAATAAGATCGATGTACCGGGATTAGTATTATATGAGTAGTAGTTTATGTCAGCTGGAAATTTTACATTTGGAATCTAAGCTTAATGAGATTTAAGCGGAGAAATTAAATAAACCGAATGTGGGACTCAAGCTTACTCTTAAAATATCTTCTCATCCTTATCCAACACGCTATCTCACAAAACAAAAAAAATCTCTCTTCTTCGAGAGTCAGCTTCCAGAATCCCCTTCCCCTTCCCCTTTGAAATTTTCTTCCATTTCTCTCTTCGGACATATTCTCAAACTCAAAGATCGCTGCACAATATCTTCATCATCTTCTTTGAATTAAGCAAGAAAGTTCAAATCTTTTGGGATCTTTCATGGGTTTTGATATGACTTTGAAGTTGACTTTCGCTAAATTGAATTTAGTTGTGTTTCTTAAGTTTGTTATGGGTAGTAATGTAATAATATAAGCAAAAGGATCAAGATTTAAGATGTTGTTTGAGTTTATGGTGATAGTTGACTTTTCTAGGTTAGTTTAATTTCTTTTTATGTTTGATTTTTATAAGACTTTAAATGTGGTAGTGGGTTAATTGAAACTCCTATTGGTAAATTGTTGTATGTTTAGAATTGTACTCTGTAAATCGATTATGGCCTACTGGTGTTTACTTTGCAAAGCTCGAAAGAAGAATCGAGATTTCGGGGAGATAGGTTTTTATTTGCGAATTACGGTTAAATAACAAGATTAATTTATAAGTTGATTTGAAATGTTAAAGTGATATGGAAATTTTATGGGGGCGATCAGTCTCCACGGGTCAAGCGCTTTGTTGTTCATTCGCCGCTTTAGACCGCCAGCAAATCGCTCCAATTTTAGAGTCGGGTAATACATTCTGGTGAACGCAAGTATGAGTAGGTTTTGGATTGTACTTTCGGGTGTTTTGTTAGCGCCATCGCCAGCGGCGCTATCGTTATCAGGATTTCGCGAGGATTTCAGGTAATAAGTAGAGCTTTTAGTACTATCTCACTAAAAAGCAAGCATTACGCATTTACTTTAAATTATGTGAAACATGTCATCATGTACGACATGTGGAGAATAGTACAAGAAGTTATTGTCAGATGATTATGTGTGATCTATCAAAAGGAGCCATTATATGGATTATATAACGTATTTTTGTGGTACTAAGAAATAAGCCAAGTGAAAGAATAAATAACTCTCAACTTATGCTCTGTATTCCGGTGGCCTTATCGGCATTTCAGAAACTCCATGGCCTCGCCGGCACTTCTCAGATTTATTCTACGGGGCGGTTCCCATTGATTTTGATCATGAGACGCTTTAGCCGCTTTGATATTGCTCGGGGAATAGAGGAAGCTGAAGTTCGGGAGGTGCTGGCTGGAGCTATGCATGACTTGGGCGCTTAATTTTGAGTATTAGGATACGACCCCATAAATACATTTATTAAGTGGTTAAAGTGACTTCCTCCCTTCCTCAGCAGGATACGTGACGCTATTGGCCTTTATAATTTCCTAAGAGGGCAAGGTTTGGCCTTACACTTCAAGATAAGTGTGGCCTGGCCCTATACTCTCAGATAAGAGCGCAAAGTGGATTATCTATGACCTTTGTTGCATTGTCAAGGCTGGGCCTTATACTACGGTATAAGAAGTGTTTATTAGCGATTGGTCCATTCCCCTGAGGTAGAGACTCGATCGGTTATTAATGCGCGCGATTGAGGCTGGCACAGCTCAGGAGATACGAGATGATGGCTCGATGACTAGGATTTAGCAGTCGTCAAGCCGAGTCTCCGTGATTTGCCTCGGGTGATTGCGTGCCTTATCGGCATTTTGTATTATATCTTTATTAGCGCTGCCCGGTGACCTTCTTTGAAATTTTATATATGGCCTCATTAGGTAGTCCCGGTATATACATATTTATTTATATTCGACTACTATATCTATCGATCGCCTCGCTTCGTATCGCTTAAGTTTCACCCCTCAAGTAAGCTCTCACTAAGCTTCGCGGCTTACACCTATTCTTTGGGCGGCATTTCAGCTTGTGCCGGCAGCTTGAGTTTGGTGATCAAGCTGAGAGTTCTATTCTCGAAAAGTTTAAAGCAGCACGCGGCCGAGGATCTCATAGTCTCGCTCAAGTGCGCTTGCCAACCGCTTTGATTTTTGTGTTTCATTTTCAAACTTTAGCCTTTGCCGGAAATTATTTTGTACTGTGGATACGGTATTACTTCGCTTGTATTTATTAATATCAGTTTCGGTATATGCTGTGATATATGAAGTCAAGTTGCTGGGGATATCACTGATGGATTAAAATTTTAAAAACTGCTTTTTTCTAGAATTTAAATTGTAAATCAAAGTTTTGATAAAACGCTGTGAAGTTCTTTAAACCAGCCGCCCATCAAAAGATGGGCGACTCGGTGTCTGTGATTATAATGACAAAACCCTCAAACCATTTCACTTCTCCATTTTCGCCGTCATCCTCTTACCTCAACTTATAACACTTTAATCAAATTCTAACTCAACCCAACAATCAATTCTCCAACTAATTAGCCCATTATAATCAACCTTTTTAATCTAAAAAACCCAATTTCATAAGCAACTCAACTCGAAATAACCCAACTCAAATATCCCTCTCAATCGCTAATTCAAAACATCCAACTTATATCTCAAACAACTATATTAAAGTCTCATAACATCATAATACAATTTAAAGAAACTTAGAAAAAGTCAACCAAGAATCCAATCAATACATTTCAATCCTAAAACTCAAGTATAATCACTACTAATCGATATTTCAAGCTTAGAAGATACTTCTATACCATTTTCAAACTTTAAAAACTCAATTTCAAAAAGTCAACAAAGTCAAACTTACAAGATCTTAGAAAGTAATCACCAAAAATTTCCAACTTTCTTACCTTAATGAGTAAGTAATTTTAATGCATGCAGGGCATTTAAAACCCAACTTTTACGTCTCAGCCCACACAAAGAATCGTAAGAAATGGAAGGCACCGGGTGGGGGGAGAAAGTGAAATTTCGACCAAAGCAGGAGTGTGTAATGTGACGGCACGGCTTGGTGATTTAGGACGGTGAGATAAATGTCAGGAAGATATTTTAGATTGCAAGGTCCCGCTTTGGCTCAGGGTTTTATTTCTCCACTTTCCGTACTTAAATCTCAATGAAACCGATTCCAAATGTAAAATTTCTCGTGACATAACCTACTACTCATATAATACTAGTCTCGGTATATCGATTTTATTCCGAAATTATTTATACTATCTCCGGGTCCCACCACCAACCGAAATACGTGAATACATTTCAATCGCTTGCTGCAACGGGTTATCAGATGCATAATAAGAAGTTTCGTGGGCACAATAGCCAAATCTACTCAATTACTATTATTATAACGATTAATGAGTAATATCTAGCAATCGTCATATAACCCCTTAAATTATCATTTAACCCACACTAGTAATATACAATTACTAAGTGTGGAACACTAAGTTCCAAAGAATTCACATTTAACCAACTGTAAACGTAATCGATACACAAATTGTCATAACGTAGCACAAAAGGAAATCAATTTCAGCTAATTTCCAACAATGTGCTCTTTCTCCTTCATCTCAATTCCCTGGCCAACTGGGCCTTCTCTCCTCCCTCAACTAGTCTCTTTTGCACGAAAGTGTTCGAAATGAAGTATTCCCGATTCCATGATTGCGCCCGCATATCATCAACAATCTCCTCCATCAGACATCAAGATCCGCAAAATCATCATCTTCATTGTCATCAATCATGCCACTCAGACGTAACCAATCTTGTCGTTCACCATCATCCACTTTCATCAATGTCGCTAAGAATTGGATCTATTGTTCCACGTGAATCTCGATTCCTCGCTCAAAGCCCTATTGTATTTGATATGCACCAAGTCATTCAAGCGACGCTGGGAAAGCTTGCTCCTCTTTTGCTATGAATCAGCATTTAAATCAAATAAATATAAAAAAAATTGCACACTAATAATTTATAAAGTAAAAAACAAAAAAATTATAATATATAATACCTTACACGCTCAAGATGCTCCGCTTTCTTTCACATCCCGATGAACTACAAACAAGGCTCAAAATCCTTATAGCAAACTTAGTCGTGTTTGTGGGCCGACGAACCAAAGATCGACCACCATTCAATCGTGAACATGAATATAACATTAGTAACATAATAATTCAATATGATAAAAATTATACAAACTAAAAATAATTTACTCCGGGCGAGATTTAGTACGCCGTTGCCTAATAGCCATTTTGAGCCTGCAAAAGATCCCTCAAAGATTTTTGTATGTCAATAATTTCCTAGTGATCTTATCTCGCATATCCACATCTAGGTTCATATTTCTCAACACACGCTAGAAACCCGTCATGACCTTATCATCTAAATGGACATTTTCATTCTCATAAACAAGCGAAGCGATTCAAGGCTTCTCGCATCACGTAAAGGCCTATGCACGACATTCCATTTTTCTATCAATAAGCTCAAAAAATATCCTTGTACTTTCTTCCTTATACAAAGCCTTTGAATACTTCCTTTGCCTTATCCATGACTTCATAAATGTATTCGATTGTAGGCTTTGTTCTTCATCAACACCTCTTAACACAAATGTAAGGACCACTCAATCTTAGTTAAGATTACTAGTGTTTCTCCAAAAAGGCTCTCGTGATCATAACAATTTGTTTTCACATTTCAAAATTTATTTTTGAAAATTTGCTTTGAAACCATTCATTAAACTTAAAGAGATTTTCAATTTTTTTTCACCATGGAACTCCTCAATGTTAGGAAACCTCAGAAGAATCATGTCTTAGCCGGCCTAACCATTTCCCGTTGTCGGGCCGTATACTTTCTCATCAAGCTCAAGAGTTTTGTTCGCCATAAACGTAAATTCACTTCTACTTTAATAACCCCTTCGATTGTTTCTTGAACCTTGGAATTTTGGAAGATGTTCAAACATCAAGTCTAAGCACGTGCCTCACAAGGTATCTAAAAAGAGATGTGGATATTTCGCCTCAAATAACTTATCGCCCAATACATTTTCAAAGGCACAGTTAGTGACAACTCGAACATCATTTTCAGACTAAATCTTAGTGATGAATTTTCTAAACAATTCACACATCTTTTTCCCCAGCTTTTTTAATAGAAGAAGCATCAAACTGCATTCATGTAAAAATAACTTTTTGGGAGTATTCACTAAGAAATTAATGAGTGGCTCTCCCATTCTTGTTTACCCAACTATCATCCATCAACGCATAAACCATTTTGCCTCAACCATATGTTCTTCAAAAATCCTTTTCAACACATTATTTTTCTTGGATTCAAAACTTTTTCCTCACTTCATGATACGTAGTGAGGCTTCATATTTGGACCATATTACCCAATGGCCTCAATTGCATCATCGAAGATTCATAATTGACAAGTAAATGCACCCGCATCGCATATCCCAATTCAAGCATTATATTTCATCAAACTCATTATGTTCTTTGACACTCTTATACTTTTTGGAGCACCTTCCCGCCCATAGTAAAAGCCACGGGTCCTCACTTAGACACCTCTACTTACTACTAACTACTTCAACTTCAAAGATCTTCTTCCTCAACTATGAATGTATCATTGGGTACCAATTTACTTGATTCGAGCCCATTTTGCCCCTAACTTCTTTTGTTTCCACTCCACCTCAAGTCTCTTTTACATGTCAGGACATCTTTTACAAGCACTTGACATTTAGTTGGTCACCACCAGATGATAAGCTTTAATCCTAGTTATACCTCCCTTTATATATCAGATCACAAAATTACATTTAACATGATCCCTATTATCACCAATTTGTAAGTACCATAATCCTAATTCTATGTATTTATCTTAGATTTTAGAAGAAGATGAACCAATTTGAGAACCTTACCATTTTCACTTCAATTAATACAAAATTATATATGTCAATACAATATTAAATATTTCAATCACTCAATTACAAAAATAAACTAACATTACATTATTACAAAAAACAAAATCAAACAAACAAATACAATTAAAATTAAAAACAAAATCAAACAAACAAACAAACATAAAGAGAAATTAAAAAGTTACAAAAAACAAACATTACATTATTACAAAAAACAAACATAAAGAGAAATACAATTATTACAAAAAATAAACATTATTACAAAAAACAAAATTAAAAAAACAAACAAAAATAAACTAACATTACATTATTAAAAAATCAAACAAACAAATACAATTAAAATTAAAAATAAACATAAAGAGAAATTAAGCGTAAATTAAAACTATTAAAACAAACGAAATCAAGAATTAAAAATTAAAAATTGAAATATTAAAAAATTAAAAATTACGTAAATTAAAACTATATTTCTACTTTTTAATCAATTTGATAACATTCAAACATAAGAGAAAATTACAAAGTTAAGGGAAGAAAAATTGAAGAAATTAAAGAGAAAAACTCCGATTTTGATTTTTGGCTGGAGGCTTTTGGGCAAAAATGAAATTACCAAAGGCTACCCACAGGTCGCCACGCCACGCCCACGCCACGCTGTAGTAGCATATGGCACCCGCCACGATAGTCGTCAGCTTCACCTTTTCCGTAGCTGGCGGCCGCCACACGCTTTTCACAACATTGCCTACCTCGAAGCCAATCCCAACGATCTTATAATCAAAGTTGACCAGGCCATAAAAACACAATGTCACCTTCCAATCTACTCATGTCAAAGATCACTCCTTCCTAAGACACACACGGTACTGCTTTCAGAGGTCCGCAGGACCACACACATCTGTCGGATACGCGACTCTCATCAATCGGGCTTGGCTGCCCTTCTTCGAATGCATACCACCGCTTCTGAATGGCAAGTGTATTCACTAGAGACTCTCTCTGGCTGCTCATTCATCAAATCGACATACCGTACTCCAACCATACAATAACACACACCAGTTTTTCTCCTCGTATTACATCATCAACCATCAAGAAATCATCGATGTATCACAACATTTACTAGTATTAGCATCTAGTATACTATGAACGCCTCCAATCTAAGACTACAGAACAACATACTACTACGGATACAAAAACTAACCTCTTCCTGCAGCAGATCCTAACAATTCCTCCGCAAATGTTCTTCTTCAACTTTCATATCTTCACCACTCATCTTCCGCATTCTAAATCCCAAGGTTTGATAGCCAAACTCCGATACCGCCTTGTTATAACGGAAGCTATCTAGACGGTAATTCAAGTTGATGTTAACTTGTAAAGTAAGGTCACAAATTTTTTTACGTGATCTCCCTAACAACTTGTTAGGACTAGTCCACGGGCTCCAAGCCACAAAATCTTCACTATAATGGGGAAAAGCATATTACGTATTTAATCAAATAGCTTAAAGACGCTACTAAAAAAGATACAAAAACCTCAAGCCTATTTCAATAAGTAAATAACATATATACATACGTCATATATATAGATCAAGACACTAGAAAATTTCTTCTAATCTTCTCGATATGGTCTATATATTTCAGGTCACTCTCAACATGATAAATAAGTGAAACAAACACAAGGAAACTCTGCTTCATTTCTCTTTCCTGGGGTCATTGGAAATTCAAAATAAAAAATGAAACTGTATTACTTATTCGTATAATAATTGTCATACAAATTTGAACTTCATAGAGTATTCCAGCATAAATATATGGTTTAAAATTGAAAGCTAAGCTGAAATAAAAGAGACTAGGTGAAAACCTGAATGCTTTGGAATGGAGCTTTGTTCAGCCTTTTCGAGTGTTTTTTCAACAATTCTTGGACAACTAACATACTTATTCAGTCATTTATATTTTTTGGATTTAATCATATTTAATTTTCCCCACTTACATAAAACTTATAATTTGATCATTTTTGGGCAGTAAGAGTTTAGAGTTGTGATGTTGCAAGCGTAATCTGGTGCAAGTGCCGTGATGGTGATGGTTGTTTTGAGGGAAGGGGAAGGGCAGAGAATTATGATTTATTAAGTTTATTTTATCAATGATATTTTAAATGATAAAAAAATATAAATATTATTTTTATAATTGCTGTAGGATACGTATTTCAGGCCGCTCGAAGTTTTCACGGTAAGGTTACTTGTTGTCAAGTGACTCATTGGCATGATTTTACATGTTGTATTAAGACATCTACTCATGTTGTCAAAAACAAGAAAGTATTATCAATGTTCTGGCTTGCAATGGATCTGGAATTAAAGAGATTTACCCGTATACAAAGATTCGTGGCATCTATGTATCTAAAGATATTCCTCGAACATCAAGATTTAATGAGTTATGTAATGACTCATATACTTGGGGCTGAAAGCCATGGATTTCATATCAAACATGTTACCAAGTAAATAAAGGCGCCTAAACCCTACAAGACTTACACTCATATAAAATTTAAGAAGAATGAAAATGACCGAAACACATTTGATTATTAAGAGAGCATTCTTTGTACTAAGAAATAAACATACTTGTGTGTAGTGTAGGTTGATTGTGTTAGAAGTAATTGCTACTCTTCTTAACTAACGCACGATTGTTACAACACTTTGTCAGGACAATCATCGCAGAGCCTTTTATCGGTATCAGACACGCCGAGTTAATCGATAGTTTTGACAAGTGAGAACATGATAGAGGTTCCTAGTCTTAAAGCCAAGTTGAAGTTAATTTGCGCTGCCGCCAAACGAGTACTCAGATAAGACCATTTGTAATTACTTCAAAGAATAGTGGAAGTTCTCCTTGTATACCGCCTTACGTAGGTGACGTTGCACAAAATCGGCAAATAATTCGTGTGATTTACATTATAGTCATTTACTTTATTGTGTTTGATCTTCACCGCGATCAAGCTGCTGACCGGCCGGGTTGGACACACTGACTATTATCGGGTAAGCAGTTCACTTTTTCACCGTACGAGCAGCACGCCGACATACAGCCAGATCCAAGTTGAATTCCTCAAGCATACGGAAGTCAAGTGCCAAGGAGGATCGATTATGAAACCCCCACAATCGACGGGAAAAATTATCCTTATCGAAAGCGCATGACCGGCTTCTCAAATCGACGATTCCAAGACTGAAGTTGATAATCTCGCAGCGACACCTTCCACCAGAGTCGCTGGGTGAGGGAAATCGCTAGAAAACCGAGGCCGAAAGGACCCCCGCATGCCAGCATGAGCTGGCTCTTGAAATAAATAAGTTATCAACGCGATTTTACTACCGTTGATCCAAATGTGTGTTAAAAAATGATTAGTACTGTAATCGCTGCTAAAGAAGCCGGGATATACCTTATCGCCAAGAACTTCGCAAGGGATTTCAAGACTCAACAACTAACAAACCGACGGGAAACCGCTAGGGACGGAAGAAGCATTTAAAACTACACGCATACGCATTAGAATAAATGATATGGCAAATGAAGCTTTTTGTACCGGGAGAGCCCATATCAAATGAAAAGCAGTTCGAAAGGTACCGGTGACCATTATCTCCACCAAGGTTTGAAAGTGAAGTTACCAAGCATAGTTAAGCTAAGATCTTAGTATTACGCAACTAGATGATTCTTACTGAAATCTTACCACATACGGTATGAAGACGACTCACTGCAGCCCCTCAAAGAAGAAAGGGATTGCTCTCGAATGCAAGGTAAATATCAGGAGATTTAATTTAAGATCTCAAGTGAAACCAAATTTGAGTTTTGCCGCAGTTAATTTCAACGAAACAATGAAAAAGATTCAATAAAAATTAAGTAGGAGGAGACAGTCTCTCTAAAATGATTTTCAACGGCTCGATAGTAGGAAAAAGAAGCAACAAACTCATAGGAGGAAGCAAGATGAATGGGACACAAGTAACAAAATCTACAAACCTGTGGGACGGGAATTCAATGCAAGAGAATGTGAAGGTTTTGCATATTCAAGTTCAATGTCCAAATTATATCAAGCGTATCAGAGCGCTCTAAGCACTGCTAGCATCAGAATTACACTGCTCAATGTGAAGCGTTTTGGGCATATTCAAGGCCTTGGGGATATTCAAGTTCAATGTCCAAATTTATATTCAAGTTAAAGTTGTCCAAATAAATCAAATACTTTTAAGCCTCTTTTCTTGGCATCGCTAAAATCCATCAAGCAAGTGTAAATTCAATTATCATAATCACCGATACCCAAGTGATGATGGTCGGCTGTGGTAGAGAATCGATATCCAACTATATCAACGCTATTTCAAAAATTGAGTCAATTTAACCTTGGGATTTATACTTCGGTGAAAATTGAAAAGAACAAGCTAACAAAAAGACATGTCTTGTAAAAGAAGGTCAATAGTAAAAAGGCCGAGATTGATTTATGAAAACCAAACCATGACCAACAGTATCAAAATGATAACGCAAGACCGGGGGCCACTTGATAAGATTCGAGAAAAGTGGAAATACCTTGGGATTCGAATTGGTCAGACCGGAAAAGTGAGTCGAAAGCGGAATGCCTCAAACATGCGGGATTCCTCTAGGAAGACTCTACACTCAACCAAACAAAGTCCTCAAAGAAAAAGAGTTAATTGGAAGCGCTATCATTACGAAAAAGGGCACACATAGCACCATATCAAGCTATAAACTCTACGGTAAGTGGTCGAAGCAAGTATCAGTAAGCCTGTGAAAAGCGAACGGGTAAAGCAGAACGGGTTCTAAAGGAATGCAAGGTCACCTCAAAAGTGGTTACCCACGGGAGGCATTTCGACATGAAGCTTCCAAGCACATGATGAAACAAATCTCATATGTAGTAACATGTAACATTTACGAGGAGAATGTCACTTTTGGAGTGGGGAGAAAGAGAAGAATTCATCAAGCGTCGTCTTAGTGTTTAGGTCCGCTAAAGCAAGGAATGTGTTATTAGTGGATGGATTAACCGTGTTCCCTATCAAAGATTTACCAATCATGTGACAAGAAACGAAAGCCGCTTTCACTAAAGATATGCCCAAGAGAACTTAATGCAGAAAGTAGATCAGATCAATAAATGCTACTTAATTTCATAGAGCATGTCATGTAAAAAGGACATTTAGGTGACCTTTGGCACAAAAATAGCACACACAAACTATGTGAAATATCTAGCAATTAATCAAAGTAGCTTTATGGACTTCCCGTGATGAGTACAAAAAGAAAATTGTGGGTGAAGATTGCCGGGGAAACAAACCAAAGTGTCCCACCAAATCAAGCATAAACAAGTGGTCACCACTAGATACCTGGAGCTTGGTCAGACACGACTTAACGTAATCAAAGCAGAATGTGCAGGAGCAAGTATATATATGTTTGTGCTCGATGACTATTCACTTCTTAGTAGTTACTGGGTTGAATTCCTTCTAAAAATCGATGTTTCTTTTGAAGGTTGTTTCAACAATCGCCACTCAACTTCAGAGAAAAGATTTGACAATCAGAATCCAAGTTGACTGTGGAAGCACCAAAATTCCCCTGTCTATAGAATTTTGTAATACGTATGAATAAGGTAATGAAGTTCTCGCCCCACCACCCCACAAATGATCATGAAAAGAAAAGAACTCTAATTACAAGAAATGGCTGTAGTTATGCTTCATGCGAAGAAAAATTCTCGTAAAGATTTTGGGTAGGTCATAATACTCTATGCTATATCCACAATCGGATTATTTTTCACTGTGGACAAACAATACAAATATATGAAATATGGAGGGGAGAAAGCCTGGAAGTTGTTCAATATTTTTATATCTTCGTAGCGTTTTGTTATACTCTTGCTGATGTGAGAACAGCGCGTAAAATTTATGTCAAAGTGAGCATGGCGGATATTTCTTGGATACCCGTATAGCAGCATTGCGCGCATAAATAAACGGACACAAACTATCATGTAGTCAATCAATGTCAAAGCTTTTTCACTCGATCAAGTCCACATCCCGGTATAGTTATAAAAGCCAAGAAAATGCTGGGTTGTCAATCCAATCGGCCCCCGATCAGAATTTAGGAACAACAGTTGACGAGAGAACGAAAAGAACCCCAACACCACCGAGCCCGGCTAACACATCGAGCCCGTTGCATCGTGTGATTCCGAAGACTCACCCTACCGCACACATAATAAAGTGTATAGATGAGGATCACTACTGTATGCAAAAAGACAGGTGGGGATTATGTAAAAATGGTCGGGTTACTATAAACATGCTTTCTATCAAACATTGAGCCAAAAGATGTGAAGACTGCACTTCAAGATGAAAACTGACTCCAATGCTACGCAAAGAAGAACTAGTACAATTTGGAGAGGAATGAAGTATGGGAATTGCAAAGCTAAGTGCCTAAAGACAAGCAATGTCATAGAATAAAATGGATCTTCAAGAATAAATTTGATGCAGAACGGGAATGTTATAAGAAATAAAGCTCGTTAGTTGCTCAAGAGTACACTGTGTCGGGCGGATCGTACTTTTTAAAGAGACATTTGCACTGCTACTAGAATGGAGGCCAATGATTGTTACTTTCACTACCTTGTCTCTAAAATTCAAATTGTATAAATGGATATCAAGATCGGCTTTCTAAATGGCATAGTGCAAGAAGAAGTGTATGCGGAATGAAATTTCAAAGGCTTTGAGGATCTTTCCAAGTGCGATCATGTGTACAAACTCGAAGGCACTGCATGGCTAAAAACAAGCTCTCTAGAGTACGGTATGAAAAGCACTAACTATCTATCTACTCAAGAATGGATATACACGAGGAGGAGTCGATAGTACACTATCTATAAAAAGGGAGAAAAAATCGCTTGATGGTAGCATAGATTTATGTCGATGATATTTTTTTGGTGGAGTGTCAAAACCACTCCGTAAAATGCTTCATTCAAATGCATGGAAGCCGACCTTTGTATTTTAGTACGTAAGGAGAATCAAATATTTCTCGGGGATTCAGACAATGACGAAGGACATCATATTTATCTCACAAATCAAAATATGCCAAGAATATTAAAAGCGTAAATTTGGTCTTGAGAATGCTAAGCCAAAGAGAATGCACTCTCATGGCGACTCGTCACGCTAAGATCACCAAGGACGAGAATGGAAAAGTAGTCGACATCAAAGAATCTCATGCTACGTATGATCGAAGCCTACTCTATTTGGACACTAAGAGACTTATTACTGCACACTCGGTGGAGTCTCAACAAAAGGTTTTGCCGCATCTAAGGAAAAAGTCATTTGAATCTTGTGGGAAGAGGATTATTAAATATGTGCGTACTCAACCATGGTTTATCAGAGCACGCTTGACACTAAGAATTCTCTTGTCAGGTCAAGGACGCCGACGGGCAAGTAAATGCCGAGGATAGAAAAATCACCTCGAGGATTTTTTTTTTTCTTTGAAATAATTTGGTGTCAAGTGTTCAAATTGAAAGGACTCAGATTCCCTATCCACAATCACGAGTATATCAAGGCGCGCGCAAAGTGGACGTACTCAACTATGGATTTAAGTAGATTTATCGAGGAGTACGGTGTCAATCCATGTGTTATGACTCTCATCGACACAACTTGAATGCTATAAGCATTTCAAAGAATCATGTTCAACATAGTAGAACTAAGCACACGAAATAACAAGGCATCATTTTCAAACTTGAACATGTTAGTACCGATAAGGTGTACTGGATATATTCACCAAAGCGGTTGATGAATCCGCCTCTATATTCAAGAACCACTTTGTGTTTGTGTGTTGGGTGGATAACAAAGAACTACCTTACTATTATACCAATTTCGTAGAGCCAAGTGTTATGATACCGGATAAAAAGGCTCAACGGTTATGTTTTGAAATTGGCGGTTAATCAGAATTAATTGCACGCAGCCTTTTATCAAAGAACGTGGGGTACAACAAGCTTGTTCTCACCACTACAATTCTTCATCCCACTCACGCACAAATTCATTCCCAAATAAACATTCAAACTCCCCACATCTTCACAAAACCGTAAGCACCCGAAACCCCACCAAAATCAAAATCCAAACTTTTTTTTCAAGATGGCCGTGATGCGGGAGGAAGTTAGCTAAGAGAGGCACATCTACACCGAATGGTGAAAATGAAAGGAGAACTCATTCCACTCCAAACAGCTTCCACCTCCTCATCAACAACCGAGGTTCCAACCTTTGTGACCTAAAATTTGGAAAGAAAACACATCGGGTGTGTGAGGCTCCATCAAGGCCTGCACGCATGATCAAAATCAACATCAATATATGGATGTCCCCCCTCCAAATGTTGATAAATATCAAGAACCCCAATCCTCTTCTACTGCTGGAAAAGTATAGGCAATGTCGAAACTCTCGAGGTCTATTAGTGATGGTATTGGTAGTTATCACGCATCCTCAAGCGTGCAGAAAGTCGAAAAGCATCCAAAGGTCGCGAAATTCTAATCTTTCTAGTCCTAAGAGTCACCGGTAGACCCCTAATCGTGGCCGAAATTCTGACTAATTTGGGAAAAAGGAAGAAAGTAAGTGTAATTAAAAAGTATCAAGAAACAAAACCTCCCACTTAGACACGTTTCTCGCATCGCTAAAACAATCGCTAATGATGAATTCTTTCCCAGCAATCTGTGAGAATGATTTATGTAAGAAGTTGTTTCGAAACCTAGTCGGAGAAGGACAAAGAGTGCGCCGCTCTAAACTAAAAGAGCAGTTCGGTGGGCCAAGACGTAAGTAAATCGCGAGATCCAATACTGGAAGAGTTGGAATCAGGAATGCTACAAATACAGGTATGGAAAGTGCAAGAGGCCTCGTTTCGAGAAACCAAAAAGGTGAGAGTGTACCTGCTAAGAGAAAAGTGATCAACATTTTAACCGCACAAGGAAAGTGCCAAAGACAAGTTCAGAGCGGAGCATTTATATTCGAGGGAAGATGACGGTGTCTATCTTGCCAAGAGAAAAACGAGGAAAATAAAAAGCTGAATGACGATCAAATGAATAAACAATGTAAGAATTACCAAGGGATCGATGAAGTATCGACCGAGAGGATTATATGTTTAATTTTATATAATGAGGCCAGGAATTCAGCTTTGTGCCGTGAAGTATTCTACTGTAGACAAATTTTCCTGAGGCCACAAATTAACAACCAAACATATATGGACATTAATGAGGCAGGAATGCCGACCATTTCACAAGACATTGGTCCTCATTGGTCAAGCATCGCGAGGGAGTTCATTTGTAACTGCTAGATGAGATTGCCAATCCCACAAGCCCTATGCCTACAAAGTCAAGTGAAAAGTACGCTTAATTCAACTTTAGTCCGTAAAACGATCAACAAGCACTACGACGTACTCAAATTCAGGCCGATCGGATCAACTTTGAAGCCAACATATCATCCATACCTTTACCGGTGGAGTGATGACTGATGGCCAACAAAGGTCAAATTTACAAGCCTCGTGTACGCAGTTATACCTAAGGCCTATTGCTAATCTAATTCTACCTCAAATAACACATTACGAAGCTGGGAAAGTAATGTATGTGACGGGACCGGGTTAAAAAGTCGAATTTGGGGAGGATCATATTTCGATCAAATAGCCGACTCATGCTAGGATCAGCAAAGTTGAAGGCCATGCGCTTTCTAGCCCTCGATATGCGCCTCGTTAATGCCCAAGATCCTCGAGGTTCTCCGAAAGTTCAAGCACGGGCCGTGAGTAAGATGCTTACACTATCACCATCACCGATAAATCAACTCCTCCGAAAGAGAGCGGATGTGGAGATAAAAGGGGTTGAAAAACCGTGCTACACCGAGGGGAGGCTTCGTAGTTATCAACATCAAAAGCATATGAGACTGTAAGAAGACGTTGAAGCAAATATTAATAGTTAATATTCAAATTTAAAAGAAAATTAGGTGGCTTTAACTTCAAGCCAAAAATTCAAGCCTTGCATCGTTGTCTCTCCAACTATTAAGACTCCCCGCGTGATACCGGTACTGGCCGAAGCACCCGCCTATGTTGCCGATTCTCCACTGCTCCAACTGCTTGCCGATCAAGAGACTTCGCCTCCTACATAACTCTCGTTTTTATGCCACTGTGAGTATATTATTTAGGTTGCCCTTGGTTCGTACATTTTTTTGTTTTAGTTTTTGTTGACTCCACTGGTGTGACCAATGCCGATGTTGGTCTAACATCCAAGCGGATCTAATGTTTCCTTTGTATTTTAAAATCGCTTTAACACTCTCTCGTCTTTCCCAAGAAAGCTTAGAAAGCATTGGATATTTGTCAAAGTGAAAACTTGCCCCAAAGCGGCAGTTTGTTGATACGTAGGATTACTGTCAGCGAAGACCGTTGTCATGACCGGTTGTCATATGACACGCTTGTATTAAGACATCTACCGTCAAATATCAAACAAATAAAGCGGCTATCTGATGCCTCGCTGTACTTTAATATCGAATTAAAAGAGATTTACTCGTATACAAGATTCGTAGTCTATAGAAATCTCTAAAAAGATATTCTTGAAGACGTAAGATTGGAAGCTGTTAAGGCAAAGCCAATAGCTTATGGGCGACTCACGTTTTACGAGATAGGTGCTGAACGATAACAAACACATGGCCATAAATAAATGCCGAACCCTACAAGACCTACACTATATATAAAAGATCGTCAATCAAGAATTAAATGACCGAAACACATTTGATTATTAAGAGAGCATTCTGTACTAAGAAATAAACATGGATTGTAAAGTGTACAGAGGCTGACATAAGTAAATAATCGCTACTCTTCTAATCATACACGTAAGGTTGTTGGGCGAACACTTTTGTCAGTGACAATCATCAGAGCTTAACAGATTGTATTACGCCGAGAGAATCGGATAGTGCCGAGTGAGGAATATGATAGGAGTGTTCCCAGTCTTGCCTAAAAACATGTTAGTTATGGCGTTTAAACGAGGAGCATTTCAGAGGCACTTACTGTAATTAGAAATACCCTTTTGTGATTTACATTAAGGGCCATATTTACTTTGCTTGTGTTTGATATCACGCGATCAAGTGTTTTGACCGGCTTACCACACTCGACTATTATTTGTATAGTCATTTTTTTCAATAATTTTTCTTTTGTTGATACATTTTAGCTAATGTATTATCATATCAAATAAAATCCATTATTACTTTCAAATATACACGGTATATGCTTATTTTATCTTCTGTACTCACTCAATTTGTTTAACGAATTTTGATATACTTATTAATTAGGTACACACTTGGTGTCTTGGAAATAGTCTCATTTAATTTCGGTACATTGAAGTTGAAGTTGTACCATTTTAAAATTCTACATTTTGGTAATGTGTATAATTTATAGATGAAAGTTGAATATGTTTGAAAATTAATGAATTGTATCGTTAATATACCATTGTCGTTCTCTAAGGGAAGGGCCTCGTTTCTTCAAATTATTTTTTGTTTTTATCATAAAAATTAAAAAAAATTATCCTTTAAATGTCACATGACTATACTAGTCATCCGGGTTAGCGCGAAGTAAATGAAAATTTATCAAATAGAACAAAAAAGAACCATTTATAATATATTTGGTCAAAATTTTCCAAAGCATAAATGATTTCATCTTTACCACCCCTTTCTAATTCGAAGCTGTCAAATTGGTATGAAACGATGCATAATTATTTTCAAAAGGAAGGAGTAGCTGCTGTTCGAAATTTTATGATTGCATAGATAAATGTTAAGTGATTTTTCATATAATTTTGTAACAATGGTTACCGAATATCAAAAAACTTATTATACGGAATCCTATATTTTAGAATGTGTTGGAAGCGTGTAGGCATTATCGTGGAGGCAGTTGCTACAAATTGGGGATTTATCGAGACGAATGATGCCTAGATTTCTCAAACAAGAAATGGGATCTTCACAAAATTGATTGGTATGAGTGTTGCTAATAAATTAGATTGACATGTTCAATGGCAAAAATAGGAGGATTTTTTAGCTCATTATTTAGTACGAATCGTGAAAATGACAAAAATCGTGATAAAAACTTATTCAACAAAGCTCCGGAAGGAATACTGTGGCTCCTATGAAAATTTGTGTCTCGACGCTTTTTCTAGAGTAAAAAAAGATCCCAAATGAGGTGATTTCTCAATATCACTCTATTAGTAAAAACCTTCCTACTTTTTGAACTATTGAAACAAGAACTTTATGTGAGAGTCGAAGCCCCGAAAGGAGAATTAGAAATTTTTTGATAGATGAAAAAATCCGATCGCTTTTTCCTCGGAGATGGAAAATCCGCCCATCAATTTTAAGTTGACTTAAAAATTTTCCTCATTTAGTTAAAGAATGAATATTGATATTATAATAATACTAGGTGAGCATAGATATTATTACGTAGAGAAGTTGGACGTTGAAATGATAATTGATACAACAGTAAATAAAGACTATCGATCAATTTGTTTTCCAGATTGGAACTACAGAATCATATATTCATCTGGATGCTTGTCCAAGGGCGGATCTCTATATGTTCAAAGTGGTTCACTTGAACTATAAAAAATTTGGATAAATTAGTTGGTAAGTTAGTATAATTATAAGTTGGAGATTTTGGTTTCAAATTTGGTAGCTACAATTTTTTATCAACTGCTACACCTTTTTTGCTCTCTTTTTTAAGCTATAATAATATATCATTGGACTTATATTGATGAATAAGAGAATACATAATACATAGTATCATCTACAACTGTTGCCATTCACAACTGTTGCCATTATAAGTTTTTCAGTAATTCCTTTTTAGCTCTAACCTTATTCTAGCCGATCTTAGTATTGGTGTTTTTTATGGATCGCCATTTCGCATTAAGTTCTTGGACTTCTTATGTCAGGATATGGATCAAACAATAAATATTCCTTTTTAGGTGGTTTACGGGCTGCTGCCCAATCAATTAGTTATGAAATACCATTAACTCTATGTGTATTATCAATATCTCTACGTGTGATTCGGTGAGACGTCAAAAACCCCCTATTCTTTATCTTTATCGGAAGAAAGTGAAATAATTTGAATTTTTTGATTCATCATTTGAATTGATAAATTAAACCAGATAGTTATATGAGTGAGAAAAAACGGCTTGTAAATTTGCAGTAAAGTAATAAGGGTTTGAATCTCATTTCCTAATGTACAAGAATTAGGTAAAAGTAGTAGAGACGGTTTACCCCAAGAATGGTTGATTAGTCATCATGACTTGAAGCGGGTTCAAAAAAGATCAACCATATGGAATTTTTTAATATCTATTACTATAGATGTTAGTTACCATAATGCAAGGTTGAGCAAAATAGGTGGATGGTTGAAGACCAGAAGATACACAAAGGATTCGTAATGGAGTTTATAGAATTATACAAGAGGATATTTCTGTACAAAAAGGAATTTGAATTGGGACTTTGGGTTAGTAGAATGATAAAGAAGTACCCCCACGATTCCGATCCAGTAGTGTCTTTATCCACTGATTAAATAAATAACTATCTAAGAACGAAGTAATCTTTTACTTTGGTTAAAGTCCCTTTTTATGAGAAAGAAGAATAGGAACGAAATAAAATAGAAAGAATAGAATTGAAAAAAAAAAGATTTCTTTTTTTATTTTTACTGGATACATATTTGTATTTAAAGAGATAGATTATTGTCATGATTTATGAACACTAATCGCGTGTCTAATTCATTTTTTTTTTTCGTAATTCAAATAATAGGTTGAAATATCTATGTGATATTTTTACAAAAAAGTTTTTTATTCAAGGATTTAGTTATTAATCAACAAAGAAAAATAAAAATTATTTAAAGGATAAGATAAATTCAGAAGCACTTTTTTATTTATTAAAATCTAGCAGACAGAATTCCATTGGTATAATTCGGAACCTTAGATGGGGTGTCTATCTATCCTATCAAATATCAAGATTCAAAAATAGCGAAGGTTCTTTAGATTTCTTTGTGACCTCCGAGGAGCCGTATGAGGTGAAAGTCTCATGTACGGTTCTGAAATAGCGATGGAGCAGTGATGTTATCATCGACTATAATTATCTAACAGTTCAAGTACAGTTGATATAATTGAAGCGCAATCAAAGTATGGTTTTTGGGGGTGGAATTTGTGGCGTCAACCTATAGGGTTTTTTATTTTTCTAATTTCTTCTCTAGCCGAGTGTGAAAGATTGCCCTTTGATTTACCAGAAGCCGAAGAAGAGTTAGTAGCAGGCTATCAAACCGAATATTCCGGTATAAAATTTGGTTTATTTTATGTTGCTTCGTATCTGAATTTATTAGTTTCTTCGTTATTTGTAACAGTTCTTTACTTGGGGGGTTGGAATTTTTCTATTCCGTATATATCTGTTCCTGGATTTTTTGATATAAATAAAGCCGGTAAGGTTTTTGGAACAATAATTGGTATTTTTATTACATTAGCTAAAACTTATTTATTCTTGTTCATTCCTATTGCAACAAGATGGACTTTACCGAGACTTAGAATGGACCAACTTTTGAATCTTGGATGGAAATTTCTTTTTACCTATTTCTCTCAGGTAATCTTATTATTAACAACTTCGTCCCAACTTCTTTTCACTCTAAAGAACTACAATAATATTCACAACTTCTCTCAAACAAGAGAAAGAAACAACAAAAAACCTTTTTCTAAATATTCACTATATGTTCCCCTATGATAACTGAGAGTTCATAAATTATGGCCAACAAACAATACGAGCAGCCCGGTACATCGGTCAAGGTTTCATGATTACCTTGTCCCACGCGAATCGTTTACCAGTAACTATTCAATATCCCTATGAAAAATTGATCACCTCGGAACGTTTCCGAGGCCGAATCCACTTTGAATTTGATAAATGTATTGCTTGCGAAGTATGTGTTCGTGTATGTCCTATAGATCTACCTGTTGTAGATTGGAAATTGGAAACAGATATTCGAAAGAAACGCTTGCTTAATTACAGTATTGATTTTGGAGTCTGTATATTTTGTGGTAATTGTGTTGAGTATTGTCCAACTAATTGTTTATCAATGACTGAAGAATATGAACTTTCTACTTATGATCGTCATGAATTGAATTATAATCAAATTGCGTTGGGTCGGTTACCGATATCAGTAATTGATGATTATACAATTCGAACAATTTGGAATTCCCCAAATAAAAAAATAGATCCTTTTTTTGAATCCTAAATTTTTCAATTTCAATTACTGAGGTTCATTTTGAACCCCAAAGAATGCAGTTTTTGCTTGTTCAATACAAACTATTAATTGATTAGTGAGAATCTTAGCTTAATTTGAATTGAAAAAATTACTCTATTTTTATTTCAAATATATAGTTTCAAATTGAATAGAAATGTGGGTGATCCAATAACTTTATCTACATCAATCTACAATTCTTATTTGTTTTACAATTTAAAAGTATCAGAGAGTACCCCTTTTTCTCCTGGTCAGGTCAATAAAATCATGAAAGATTTAGATTTTTATATTTTTTCTATAAAAATGGATTTTACCTGGGCTAATACATGATTTTCTTTTTAGTCTTTCTGGGATCGGGTCTTATATTAGAGGTCTAGAGTAGTAGTACTTCCCAATCCAATCTATTCTGCCTTTCTGTTGGGGCTGGTTCTGGTTCGTATATCTCTATTCTATATTCTATCGAACTCCTATTTTGTAGCTGCCGCGCAACTCCTTATTTTTGTGGAGCTATAAATGTTTTAATCATTTTTGCTGTTATGTTCATGAATGGTTCAGGAATATTGGCAAAGATTTTCATCTTTGGACCGTGGGGATGGAGTTACTTCGATAGTTTGTACAAGTCTTTTTATTTCACTAATTACGACTATTCTAGATACGTCATGGTACGGGGTTATTTGGACTACAAAATCAAATCAGATTGTAGAACAAGATTTGATAAGTAATAGTCAACAAATTGGAATTCATTTATCAACAGATTTTTTTCCATTCGAATTCATTTCAATAATTCTTTAGTTGCTTTAATAGGTGCAATTGCTGTAGCTCGTCAATAAAAATTCTTTAAAACTAGGAATTCAAATCAACCTTTGTTCTTGGTTATCACATTTATTTTCCTTCATAAATTCTTTGATAAAAGAAAGGGGTTGATAAAAGAGAAAGACTTTAGGACAGTCTATTACCAACGGATTACTTTACTTTATTCCAGCCTTTCTATATGAAAGTAAATAGAATGCGTTGAATTGTTTGAAATGAATCAAGATTGATAAGGAGTTGGTTAAATGATACTAGAACATGTAATTTTGTTTTGCCTATTTATTTTCTATATCGGTATCTATGGATTGATCACAAGTCGAAATATGGTTAGAGCCCTTATGTCTTAAACTTATATTAAATGCGTTAATATTAATTTTGTAACGTTTTCCTATTTTTTTGATAATCGTCAATTAAAAGGAGACATTTTCTCTATTTTTGTGATAGCTATTGCAGCCGCTGAAGCAGCTATTGGACCGGCTATTGTTTCATCAATTTATCGTAATCGAAAATCAACCTGTATCAACCAATCGAATTTGTTGAATAAATAGTATTAATCATATAAATTCGAATATCTTAATAAATGAAGGCGTGTTTACTATGTAAGGTATGATTGTGGGTACAAAAATATAAGAAATAAAAGTATTTTGGTTCTCTCTCCTAACAACCCAGAAGTGTAGATTTGTCATAAAAATTCTGATAATTTATTGATTCATCTAGTATCTCAATATAGGATTCGTTTCTAAATCCATTAGATCGAAAATCTATAACGTTCAAAAAATGTATAGATCCAATGTCGCATTCAGTAAAGATTTATGATACATGTATAGGATGTACCACGTGTCCGGGCTTGTCCCACATGTATGGAAATGATACCTTGGGACGGATGTAAAGCGAAACAAATTGCTTCCGCTCCAAGAACAGAGGACTGTGTTGGTTGTAAGAGATGTGAATCTGCCTGTCCAACAGATTTCTTGAGTGTTCGAGTTTATTTAGGATCTGAAACAACTCGCAGTATGGGTCTAGCTTATTGATCTGTTCCAGAAAACTTTACTTGAATCCATTTGATTTTTTTTTTACCGACTAAACCCGTGCTCGAAAATCATTTGATTTTCGAGCACGGGTTTAGTGGTCCAAGTGTATCTTGTCTTTACCACGAATTATTTTCCTTGGTTAACAATAATTGTAGTTTTCCCAATATTAACTGGCTCCCTTATTTTCTTTCTTCCCCATAGAGGGAATAGGCTAATCCGTTGGTATACTATAAGTATATGTATTTTAGAACTCCTTCTAACAACGTATACATTCTGTTATCATTTTCAATCGGACGATCCATTAATCCAATTAGTTGAGGATTCTAAATGGATTAATTTTTTTGATTTCCATTGGAGATTGGGAATAGATGGACTTTCTATAGGGCCCATTTTACTGACTGGATTTATCACTACTTTAGCTACTTTAGCGGCTTGGCCAATTACTCGAGATTCTCGATTATTCCATTTCCTGATGTTAGCAATGTACAGCGGTCAAATAGGATTATTTTCTTCTCAGGACCTTTTACTTTTTTTCATCATGTGGAGTTAGAACTAATTCCTGATTATTTACTTCTATCGATGTGGGGAGGAAAGAAACGTCTATACTCAGCTACAAAATTTATTTTGTACACTGCAGGAGGTTCCGTTTTTCTATTAATAGGGGTTCTAGGTATCGGCTTATATGGATCTAACGGGCCAATATTAAATTTGAAACATCATTAACCAGTCGTATCCTGTGGTCTTAGAAATAATATTATATATTGATTTTTATTGCTTTTAAGGTCAAATTGCCGATTATACCCCTACATGCTACATGGTTACCAGATACCCACGGAGAACGTACAGTAATTGTATGCTTCTAGCTGGAATCTTATTAAAAATGGGAGCATATGGGTTGGTTCGTATCAATATGGAACTACTACCTCACGCCCATTCTATATTTGCCCCTTGGTTGGTAATAGTAGGTACCTTGCAAATCATCTATGCAGCTTTAACATCTCTTGGTCAACGGAATTTAAAAAAAAGAATAGCCTATTCCTCTGTATCCCATATGGGTTTCATAATTATAGGAATTGGTTCTATAATGATACAGGACTGAATGGAGCCCTTTACAACAATCTCTCATGGATTTATTGCGTTGCGC